>JAVIAB010000124.1:57737708-57991787 GCA_032433765.1 Megaustenia siamemsis
AAAATTTCCACATGTCTGGGAGGCAAACCGTAGGAATCGAAATACATTCACCGAGCCCGTTGTAAAAGAGGGCCACCCAATGCTCACCGGGTTCGTGTGCCGGGTCGGTGTTTATGACAAAGGCGGCGGTCGCCGTTGGGTCGATGCTGGGAGGTAAGTGGTTTCGTGGAATGACACTAACAAGGGAACAACGTCGAACGAAAATATCCGACATCAAAAGGTTGTAAATCTCCATCGTGTTCATCTTCTCTATCGCTCAAACGGTAAAGTCTGTTAGAATCTGCCTTGTCTTGGACACCTCGAGCACTGAGTCCAACTCGGCGTAGACGATGACTTGTAGGGGAGTAGTTTGTGGGAGCGGCAAACTTGAGTTCTATCGACAAGGGTCCGCTTGTGGCTAGCTCAAAATGGGAGCCGTCCAGTAGACTAGACGAGAGATCAAAACCAAATAGACAATATCCGTCCTTGAACTCTCTATAAGCAACATTATTCCCGGCGTCTTTACCAATCAGACCCATGGCCAGATTTGTGCCGAAAAAAGCTCTCGCGTATTGATTTAGTTCAAAGTCCATAGTTAGAGGCTTTCCCGAGATGCATTTCCCGTCGACCGTCAGGTTCATATAAATCAGACCAAAGTGTTGAAAATTGAACGGGTTAGCTGAATAAACGCCATTAAACGCACTGGCAGTAATCAGACCTATCACTACACGGGTCGGTGTTTGAGACAAAAATAAATTGTCTTGACTGTGGGAGAACATCCCGCTAGCGATGGAAAATGTCTTGATGGTAACCCTCTTGATCGGGTACCGAGTATTCCCGCTTAAGAGAGCCTTTTCGTGAGCCAGAGAAATCGCGGGGTTTAGTTTAGCTTTCCTGACCACGAGCGCGGCGTAGGTGATAACACTCTTGTAACCCGCAGACCTATCATGAGTCATGAGGCTGAACACATCCTTCGAGGGCGTGAGTTTTATCTTCACATCGACTCTGTTTAACATGTAACGATCCTGCACAAAGACATCAGAGTGCAAACGACCCATCATTTCAACCTCTTTACTACCCGAAGTCAAATCGCGCCGTGTTTTAAAACCCTCATTTTCTTTCAAATCGTCATGGTGGCCAGCTGTGTCTTTGTAGAACAGAGCGGCCGTCAAGTATCCCGTTTTCGCATCCTCCCCGTAGTTTAGCGTAGCCTCAAACACCGCTCTAAAAGGATAGGTATTCTCCGACGGTGTAACCAACGTGTCGTTTAACGATACGTCGACTTGTGAAAATAGACTGTGAAGATAATTGTTGACCGGTCTTACCTCAGCATCGGGTGGTACATGTCACCATTCGAGAGGGTGATCTTGACCCGCAGCTGCAAAAACGTGTTGAAGAGATCTAGATACTCCTCGCTGTTTCCAGAAATGAAAAACTCTATCGGTGCGCTATGTGACAAGGCTGCGATCGGACGAATTTCAATAAACTGGCCAGAGTCTAGAGATGTCTGTGTGGGTGGAACGCTAAATAAATCCAAACCAGAGTGAAGACATTCGCACGATTTGGGGTGAACGAGGGACATTATTAGTCGAAAATATCCTTTGCCACCCTCGTCTTCTTCTTCTTCTTCTGGTTGTACACCGAATGAAGGGGGACCTGTCTAGCTGTCGATTTTATCATCTTCGTAATAGGTTCTCCCGGCGGGGGTAACTTCATAACTCGCTTTCTGATTTGTCGTAAACCACTTCCTGATTGGTTGTTATCACACAAGTGGTCTACGGCCCCGTGTAGCAACCGCTGACCGGCCTCCTTAGCTCGGTCTTTGAAAGCTTCACCCACATTTTTACCGGCTAATGCGTCCTGTGCGACCTGCAGACCGGTCCCCAATCCTTCTCTGAGCAAGGCCTTACCGCCGGTTTTTAACCAGGGTAAAATAGCCCTCCCGATTCCACCGAAGAAACTACCGATTCCTCGACCGCTCTGACTTCGACCTCCTATAAACACGGGCATCCCATCACCCGCCTGACAACAGTAAAAGTCTTCGTATAACTCAACATCGCGATGAAGGGGGGGGGGGGGGGGTGTGTGTCTCACCATTATACCAGCTCGAGATGTTTCTTCACTCGAAAGTGTACCGTTAGCACCGACGTTCCGCTGGTGAATGGAATGGTTTTTCCGTGTTCGTTGGCTAAAAGGATCTCGACGGTATTGAAGGAAAATCTACTCAGGGGTATGTAGTGAGGCTTATCGTAGATCTGAAACACCGAGGTGTGATTTCTATTGAGAACAGGCACGCTCCTTAGGAGAGGTACCATCACATCCCCGACTGGTCTGGGGGAAACGAGATCGCAGTAGACGTAGACATTCTTCGCAACGCTTTCCAAGTCCATTACCCCCACGCTGAAGATATCGGGAACCGTGTCTGATATAGAGGTCGTGAGGAAGGCTAACATGTTTTTCAAAGTGTCGCTTATGGTAACACTGACTCCTTTTTCGTAAAGTTTCAAGATGGCTTTATTCACCTCTTTTGCGTAAATGAATCTCATTTTCTTCCCTTTCGCATCCCCGTTCGACTCATCCTCCGCTTTTATGATCGATGCATTCAACGCGCCGATGAACGCATCGGGTTTCGTGTATAACCCAGGCTCCAATGTCACGTTGAAATAAAATCTAGCGTCGCAAATATCGTCGTTAGCGAGAGATTCGTACCGAATCCAGACATCACCCTCTATTACATTGAAATAATTAAGCGGAAACTGTATCTCCACCAGTGCGATCTCATACTGCGCCGAAATGTCAATGGTCTGAGGGAGTTTAACGAAAAAGTGGCCGGGGTTATTATCCTTAAAAAGGTCCATAGATGCATTGCTGGGTAGGGTGACATAAAAACTCATTTTTTTTACTCGTTTCACCGTCGCCTCTCCAAGTTTGGATTCGGTAGCATGTAACCCAAACAGCTGGTCAGTAGGGCTATCCACAGTTTTCCCTCCTTGGCATCTGACTTTTCGGTGGTCAGATTGAACAGCGAAACCGCGACAACGGTATATATAAATACCACTTGACAAATAAAGACAAGTTCTAAATAGGGGGATAGTTTCCCAAACACCGATCCCCTGCGTGGTTCGCTCTCTATCCTCACTCCCGAGTTTACGGCTCGCAAATCGGGCTCTCCGCCAAAAGTTTCCACTTCTTCATCTTCTTCTGCTCTCATCTCTAGTTTTTGTACCTGACAATGTGCTTGGACGGTATCCAAGTGTTAAATGAGGAATCGTACCCGAACCATTTGACTAAACTCTCTCTTCGCCCGAATGATGTGCGTCGCTCGGTTATGATACTCTCGATTCTGTACTCGTGCTTGTCTCCAACTTTTTGAATTTCCGGTGTGTAGAATGACCCCTCTATCTCATCACCCTTATCGTCTTTCAACACATATGTAACGGGGTTTGTTTCATTTACTCGACTGATGGAAAACAGTTCCTCCGTCCAAGCCGGGGCATAACCCTTTTTAAAATTGGCTCTGCCCAGGACCAGTCTAACTCGATCACCGGGCTTATACGGGGGTCTTTGAAATTTTAAGTTGCGTTTGTTATTATACAACGTGTTCCATACCTGTTCGTGATTGTCTGCGTTGACGTCGACCGGTGCCATTTTTATACTTCTGTGATACGAATGGTTATAACTTCGAAGTAGGGCGGGTAGGACTCGGACATAAGACAGCTTATTGGATTTCGTGAAATATCGCCACATCCGTTGTTTTAGAGTCCTATTAAAGCGTTCTACCACGGCGGCCTTAATATCTTCGTTCTGCGTAGTGAAAAAGTGAACGTTGTTGTCAGCGAGGAATTTCTGAAATGTTCTGTTCAGAAACTCTGACCCCTTATCCGTTTGAAAACTCGCAGGTTTCCCATCGCGAAATATCTTTCCGACGGCTTCCACTAAGGATTTCCCCGTTTTGGTTCGTATCGGTACAGACCACGCGAATTTACTGAAAACGTCCACGCAAGAAACCAAATAGGAATAGCCGTCGTTGTGGTTTTTCAAATGTCTCAAATCAATTAGGTCTGCCTGATATTGCTGTTGGGGGCCACTCGTTATAATGGGACGCCTTTCAAATCTGCGACGAATTGGTTTATGAAGGGTATAGGTATCCTGATGACTCAACCATTGTTTGATCTTTGCGAGTCCCAGTTTGGTGTTACGTTGCAGGGCCGTTGCACCACTATAAGCCCCTGGTCGACTAGTGTCAAAGTAATGACGTCTCAATATTTTCTCCACCGTTCCCATTTTGGTGTTGGGATTCCGTTCTTTCTTTTTTTAGGTCTCAGTTTATACGTGGTTACGGGTGGAGTGGTTTCATTACCTAGTTTTGGGGTTTCGGCTGCTGGTGGTATTGGTGGTGTCTTGGTCTGCACTGGTGATACTTCGATTGGTGGTGGTGATGAGGAATGTGTTTTTTCTGTTGTCGTGTTGTGTTGAATGAGATCGACCGAACCCAATGAGCGACGTTTATACTGCTCCAATCTAGTTAAATATTGATGCAGGGCACGTTGGTACACTCTGGCCTTATAGACGGGTGCTAAATCATCTCGGAATAGGATACGTTGCATTTCATCATCTAAATCTCTCAAGTTGTCACCGATCGCCTCGGGAGGGCTATACGACGGGCTAGTAGTCTGTGTAAGACCCTCGAGAAATCGAGGATCCATCAATATCATTTTTTTGGCCATTGTTACGCACCTAGTACGCCCCCGAGAATACTTAATATAGGACGGAGCAAAGCCCCTATGAACCCACCGGTTTGTAGAATCTCTTTCCGCCGCTTAAGATTCGGTTTCTTTTTAGTGAGAAGTCTCAACTTGTGCTTGTGTCGACGTAGCTCGCACTTCTGTCGCTGAGTGAGTCTAACATTACCTTTTAATATGTTATGACAACACTCGCACAAAAAGTTAATGAGTTTGGGAGAGGCTGTTTTTAATATGGTTCTTAAACCGCTCGGCGAGGCGGCGCGCATACATTTCAATATTTCACCGTACCGTCTAAGTGATTCATCACAAATGATTCTCTACTTTGGTACGTAGACGATTTGTCTCTCCCCTGGGGATATTTTTGTTCTCACCCTAAGATTATCAGGTGTGTCCTGACGAAGATCGATCAGCAAATAACCGTGAGGAGACGCTGTCGCGTCCTTAAAACTATCTTGGAGGTACCCCGCCTGTCCTGGGTACATTTGTTTGGCCAGATTTATAATTTGACTCCCATCTCTCGGGTTCTTGAAAAGGACTAAATAGTGCGTATTGAGACTTATGGTTCGATGTTCTTTATTTTTTCCAAATAGGTTTTGAACAATGTACATCACACTAATATCTCTGTGATGACTACCTTTGGTGAATAATTTTGTTACCCTCTCATCCGTCTCAGACATCAAGTCATCGATGACGATCAGTCTTCTCTTCTTACCACCTTCCAATTTATCGACGTCTGGTAGACCCTCGATAAATCTCACTGACCTCATAGTCTCGTATATCGGTTGCCATTCCGCATAACACCATATAACTTCCTCCGGTACGGGGACAGCTAACTCGTGAAGGTTCTGTATAAACTTTTGTACAAATACCGTTTTCCCACACCCGGTAGGACCGGATATCAGAGCTGTGAAAGGATGATTCCATCGGGGATCCATCCTCACAAGTTCTACCAACTTTAGTGCTTATACCACCCACAAAAATAACAAGGAGTGATTTTAGATCAGCACGCCAGGTTTCCCTTCTTCAATTAACACTTATTTTTAAAAAACCACATCCTATATAAACACTACAGGGGCGTTTCCTAGTCTCAAGCCGCAATACATGAGACCGAGTTGTTACACGCACATACATACACAATTATTTCACACACATCATATTTCCCACCTATCACCCTGTTTGGACTCTTCCTGAAGTCACGGAACATGTCGCAACACGATTGATAACGTATTACCTCGCCTGCTAACATATTACCTCGCCTGATAACATATTGCGTTAGCTACTATAAATAGACGGTCCTCGATACGATAAACGTAGCAGGTATAAAAACCCCCAGACGAGCAGTGTACACACATAGATAACCAGCGTCTGTTACCAGGTGGCTTGTGTTTGTTTTTGCTTTGACTATGGAGTCGTGTAGCTTGAATACGCCAATTTCGTTTGATGCCAGTGATCAGCGCATATTTATGTCACGCGGAAATGAGACTGTAGTTCCGTTGTCTAAAGATGGCGTTAAGGCAGTCTCGGTTTGTGTTTTTCGTAACAGACCGTTGATAAATATAAGGACATATAGCGGTGAGAGTTTTTTTAAGTTTCCTACCCGAACTGGGATAACACTATCGAGAGAGGAATTTATCGCTTTAGTTGATATGCGAGAAGACATTTTAACCGCTTATGCTAACCTCAACTACACGCCACCTGTTGTTAACCACCAGATCAGCTACACGCCACCTCTCCTTAACCAGCTCCACTACACGCTGCCTGTTGTTAGCCACCAGAACTACACACCATCTCTTGTTAACCCGAATCTCATCAACTACACGACCCCTCCTTTTGTTAACCAAGGGAACCTCGCTCTTGTTAATCAGACGACAGATCCGGCGGCCACTATGGATGTCCCGGGTGTTTCAGCTGAGTCACCAATTACCTATTCCAGCTTTGATCAAGGTTTTGTCAAAATGGAGGGCGTTTGTGTTGTGAAGGCTAATGAAACTTCCTACGCCCCTGTGTTTGATAGGCATTTAACACAAACAGACAGTACCGCCAAAACAGGAGGGAGGAAACCCAGACGCTTAAAATTATCAACAATCGGACAGTAATATATATATATTCTCATATGTGTTGTGTATTTGTTGTATTAATAAATATATGTGAAATATAGAGCGACTTTTTTGTTTTGCTTTACCGTGAATGTGTGAGAGAGAGAGAGAGAGAGCGTCACTATTTAATCACTACACATGATGCTGTTGCCCGAGCCGACCAGCGACGACCAGCGACCGCCGACCACCGACGACCCCAGCGCCGATGATGACCGAGGTGGCCCGATGATGTGGCCCGATGATGATCGACGTGGCACATGATGTGTCATATCGCTAACACCTGGTTACTAACACGCACACCCCTTTGCCTTTTTTGCCTCCTGTTGCCTAATCCTCACACATTGATGATAACACGACCCATACCCGCAAGTTTTAGAACCGCTGACATACAAGTTTTAGAACCACTGGTCTCCATAGCCAGCACACCCACTTGAGATAAGACACTTGAGATAAGACCCACCGCGAGGCCGACCACCCACTTGAGATAAGCACTTGAGATAAGACCGACCACCCGCGATAAGCGAGGTCACCTGAGATTGTGCTGCACGATACATGCCAATGATGCATGTAGCCAAAATGCACCAATCAAAAATGTTAAAATCCTAGCTCAAAACACCCTTCCCTACTACTTCCATCCACCCACCCACCCATCCACCCACCCATTCATCCGTCCGTCCGTCCGTCCGTCCATCCATCCATCCGCCCGCCCGCCCAAATCCCGCTCACCCACCCACCTACCTATGAGACCCTCATTGTAAATCGTAACACGTTCCTATTCTGGGCTAGTCTCTCAACCTCGGCAAGGGAACTAATCCCTGCTATTGTTACCCCCCGCCTCAATTTTCTTTTTATATTTTCTCTAGCTCGGCCTCTTTTTCTTGTACCCTTTCGTTACAACCTGAGTGCCTGCTCAGAGATTCTCTGGTCTTTTCTCACCAGAGACAAAAAATAATAAATGAATATTATTATAGAGGGAAACTTTCGCGGCGATAATCAACGAATCAATTCAGAGGAAGAGGTATGTTTACAGACACTGTCTGAAAAGTTTCATTGTTACAGTTTCATCATATTCTAAGTCCGGCTTGCCGCCGGAGCTACTGAGTTTAGTGATATGTGCACACCGTGAGCTGTGCTTTTCATCCGGATGGTGTTTCTATATTCAGATTGCTTACGATGAATGATGATATTGTATGACGAAGGACAGTTCAGCTGCGTTCACTTTCGGTGTCGCTTGGCCTTATGTCTTTTGGCGTGTGCTGTAGCTGCTATGATGGTGACTGCAGTTGCCTTTCTTTGTTTGGATATTCGATGAGATGTTAATTCGGATGATTGTACTAGCACGGAGGGTTGAGCAATTATGGATTTTCGTTCGTTTGCGGTGATACCGGGGCCTTCGAATAACTATAACTATAAGCATACCAATTTTTTTTTTTTTTTTCTTGTAATTCTGAGCATTTAAGGACTAATCCAATGTGCAGTGAGAATTACAAATCGACTAAACTAAACTACAAAGTCGTATGTAAATAAATGTTCTGTTATAAACTACATAAGTTGTATATTTTAAACAGTTGTTTATATTTACGATAAAGTTTGTAATATTTCCTGTCTCGCATTTCAACTCTTTCAAAAGTAATGACCAGAGTTTAGATTTCATCGAGGTTTATTCACCCAACCACAACACCATCAGGAATCTGGATGCTCAACTCTTTGTAGTAAGTGCGGCAGTCATTAGGCGCCGCGTCATCCGGTTGACTGCCTCCAAAGAAGGTGGAGAAGAAAAGACCTCTAAGATGATGGTCCCCACTGTTTCGCATGCGCAAATTGTTAGCAGTGTAGCATTGCTGACTTCCGCCGGAAATTTGATTGCAAAATTTGACCCAACCATCGGTTTTACCGACAGTGTTCAGGTGAACTTGTTCTGTCACAGTTTGCCAGACGCCGTTCTGTAAGAGATAATATATTAAAAAATAATAATAACAGCAACAAACGTTGCAAAGTGAAAAAATACACTTATTACATCCTTAGCTTTCTCATTTCTCTTCCTTCTTTGTTTAGTCCATAGACTCAGAATACCAGCATACATAATAGTCAAAGGCAGAGAAACCTTGCGATGTCTTCTACAGCAACAATCCAAACTGTCCGCTTTGGTTCTTGGCTATAAGTTACTGGGCAACACAACAATTGGGAGCTGCGATAGCTCAGTGGTTAGTGAACTGGACTACAAAGGACAAGGGGTATGGTTCGATCCCAACCGACGGCTTCAGGGTTCACCCAGCCTTAAGTGGGTACCGGAAATTTCCTGGAAAAGTAATACCGACCACATTACCCCAAAAATCATGTTCTGAAGGTCTGTAAAATTTATGGTCACTAACACGATATTCCCTATACACCACTTGGTGTGACGGGGGCTATTTACTTTTTTTTTTTTTTAACAACAATTGATATCGCATGTAATAAACGAAAACTCAATAACGATTTGCCCTTGTCACTACATTCGGTCAAAGTCCATTAGCATTCCAATCTCATCCCCATTAATACAGAAGGTAGTACCATAACTCACTACTAATTCCGAATTACCAGCAAGGGTTCACTTAACTCCAGGTCAGGGCGACTGCATATAGTCAACTTTTTCAGCTTCTTTAAATGTTACGTGTTCCTTTACTCTGACATGGGGGTCTCGGTAGCTTGTTTGAGAAAAAACCACCCGGCTGCGATACCTACTTTCCGACAACCCGTGTTCGATTCTCTCAGGAGCAGTGTGAGTTGTACATGTGGTTGGGAAAAAAATACTCCCGCGTTCGACCCAGCCGCTGGCAGAAATGGGAACCAAGGTAGTAATATGGGAAGGTCAGGAGTGTCGCCTCGCATCGTGAGTTTCGATGCTTGAAGCGACACTATCAAGAAGTCTCCGAACACTTCTGGATAGGCGGCCGAGCACATGTGGGTGAAAACTCGCGTGCTAAGACGCCGATTCAATTTTCGTACTTTACCTTTACCTTTACCTTTACCTTTACCTTTACCTTTACTCTTACTTGCTCAATTTGAAGACTGAACTTCTTTTTTATCGTCCATCTTCTATACGACTGGATGCTCGATCTACTGAACTTGAAATCATACATCATTGGACAAAGTTCTATCGCCCCACTGCACCATGTAACATCTACTACTCTCCTTGTTGCAGGAGCTACTGAGTTAAGTGCTCTGTTCACACCGTGAGCTTGTGTGTCTCATCCGTTTTGATCATGTTTCGATATTCCAATTGTTTACGATGAATGATGATATCGTATGACAGGGAACAGTTGGCTGTGTTCACTTTCTGCGCGGTTTCGCCTTATGTCATTTGGCGTGTGCTGAGACTGCTACGATGGGGACTACAGTTACATTTCTTTGTTTGGGAGATAAGATATTAATTCCGATGATTACGCTGGCACGGGCGGTTGAGCAATTATGGATTTTAATTCGTTTGCAGTGATACCGGGGCCTTCCATAACCAAAAACCAAAATCTACTACTCAGTAGAACAACCAGTCCTGTAGAAGTTAGACAAATGTATAGTAGTTAGAAAACAAGATAGAGTAACTGACAGTAGAACTGACCACATTGTTATAGACTATAGACGATACAAACCACAAAGTTGTGATGACCACACTAAAGTTATTTTAAAAGAGAAGGTACACAAACAAAAGCAAGAAATGAGCTGACAATACAAATAAGACAACTTAAAAAGGAAGAATCAAGGGCAATTCACAAATAAAATTTAAACGGGGATCTTTAGAAACTCCCTAACAATGTAAACAGAGTGGAATATAAGTGGACACAGTTTGGAAAACAATAATCAGTGACGCAACAACAGTACATGGTGAAAAAATAAGAAAAAGTTGGAAGAAGAGGATCCCATAAAGTAATGACGCAATTAGAGAAGCAGTTAAATAAAGAAGAGACTATAAAAAGATTGGAAGGAAAAGAATAGCCGAAAAGAATAGAAAAAATAAGCCTGTACATGAATAAAATTAAACTTTTTTATCCAGAAAACAAAACGAAGCACTTAGACAGAGTTCGATCAAAAGAGGAATAGAGAATATAAAGCAGCCACAAAAGTCTTCTAAGAAGCAGTGACGGACCAAAAGAAAGAAAAGAAAGCTACGATCTGAACTGAACTCATAAACAACAAGGACAACTAATATTAAACAAGTTAAAAAATCTAACAAAGACATAAATAATTGTGCGAATACCTGCTGAACATGACACCAATTACTCAGTGTTGCAAAAACCACACAAATGCGAAGAGATATAAGCTAACATAAAAACATTAAAAGTCGAAGACGTCATAAACATGCATCAAGAAAAAAAAATATTCCATTAGCAGATAATCAGGCACTAAATTATGTGAAAATAGAAGATTTATAAGAAAACTAAAACATACTTTAAAAAAGTATCCAATACAATATGAAAATCACACCAGCAAGACAGAAGTCATGAACATTAAAACAGGAAAACAAATCATTACCATAACATAGATGGCTGACAATGAAGACAAGTGGAGGAATTTAAATATCTAGGAAATCTGGTGACATACGATAACTCAAGGTCAGCGTAAAAAGATTCAGGATGCAAGAAGAGCTTCGTCAAACCATAGAATAGATGCCACCAGTGCTATCCAACAAAGAAATAACACTAGAGAGATAAAATGGGCTCTTACAACTATATTCTTATATTAGCGTTGTGCTGACAATGCCAAACTGGACGCTAGACAAACAGCTACCACAAAATGATATGTGTTAGACATATGACGGGAAACAGAGAAGATAAGAAGACAAAAATCATGGAATAATTCCCGCCTTTGAATACATAACGAAACAACAGATAAAATGGTTTGGTCACGCAATACAACAGAAAGATCAAAACGCAACACAACGAACCTTTAACAAACGTTACGAGAACATCAAATCCAACGGTCGACCACGAAAAGAAGAAACGAATTTATGGAATAATTAAATTTAATTAAAATTATTCCATAAATTCGTTTCTTTTTTCTATTCGTGGTCGACCGTTGGATTTGATGTTCTCGTAACGTTTGTTAAAGGTTCGTTGTGTTGCGTTTTGGTCTTTCTGTTGTATTGCGTGGCAAAACCATTTTATCTGTTGTTTCTTTATGTATTCAAAGGCGGAAATTATTCCAGGATTTTTTCTTGGAAATACTACGAAACATATCAACTGACAGGAGCTAAAGATTACAAATTATTTCTCTCCTCGAGGCTGAAAGGTAAATATAGAACGAAGAAGCGAAACTTTCTTGCAAATTGATTAATATCGTTGGTCAGCATAGTAATCACGGCAGTCTTTGTAAGTCTCATGATGACGAATTCACAATTATTTTCTTTCAATTTTTATGTTAAAGAATTGCTTTCTGAGCTGTCTGTTGCCTGTTTTGGACTCTTTTTTTCCGGTTACAGTGTCCTTTATAGTGATCTTTACAAGGTCTGTGAATCAGATAACTTGTTCGTACTATTTTTATTTACTTTCCTTCATCGTTGACAATAAGACTTACATTTGTCTTCAGTCGTTAACATTAATCGATTAATATGTCAACAACAATAATGAAAATGCTACCTGGAACCTAATTTTCCCTCTCCCAATGGACTGTCCGTAGTCAGGGTTGGCAATGACATCATCACGGTTCTTAAATCCGGACTCTTGGTTACTTGGAATGTAAGCGTAGAGTTCACCATCACCGCCAGAACGCCACATGAGCCTGCAAGACATAATGTCTACGGTTTAATCAAAATGTCTCATAATCTTCTTCATTTTCTGCATCGTTCACCCGATGACCACTGCTTTTCATCATCCGCCCTTTGAAGGATGTTAAGTGGGTGTAAATATCGGCAAGCGATACAACTTTCTTCGTTGATTCGACAAATATGTCGTTGATATATGTGCGATGATAAAATAAAAACAACACAAGCTCAACCAGAAGGAGTTTCTTAGCTTTTACATGCAGCACATTTGGAAGACTAGGGAGCCGCGATAGCTCAGTGGTTAGTGAACTGGACTACAAAGAACAAAAGGTCGGGTTCCGTAACAGGGCTCTTTACTTTACTGTTTACATTTGGAAGACTGAAAATCTGTTATCTCAAAGAACTTAATGTATATGGTAAATTAATGTAAAGTAGCATAAACTATGTGTTCATACAAACAATAGCTTACCAGGAGACAACGGGAAATTAAAAAGGAAACTGGGACTAAGAATCAATCGGTTGACAGTAAAAATGAACAGCCAAGTATACTAAAATAAAAGTAAAGGTTCCCTCCTTGATAGGCGTATTGGGAATATTGTGTTAGTGACCATATTTTTCTATGACCACGGCACATTTTTGGGTAATGTGATCGATTATCAGGCCGCCAGCGTATTGGCTTATTGACGATTATTGCCCTTACTTCCCAGAAAAATCTCTGGAACCCATTTTTAGAGGCTGGGTGAACCCCGGAGCATTGTCAGTCCGAAAAAAATCCGCCACTGCTGTGATCGAACCCGGGCTCTACTGGTTAGGAAGCGAGCACACAAACCAAGCCACTGAGACTCCAAGAATTATACTAGTAGAGACAATTAAATGTAAAACAAGGGACATCAGGCACAGTAAGTTAAGTATGTTTATGTTAAAAGTCAAAGCGGGGTAGAGTTCTGCCCTACCAAAGGAGGAGTAAGACGTCTCCTTTCCTCCGCTAGTCTTCGGGACACCCTTGGGCAAGGTGGAGCTTCCGTTTAGCCCCCTCTCCCCCGGCCCCCCCCCCCCCCCCTTAAGGGTTATGAGAAGCAATTGGAGCAGGTGGTAGATGGTGTTGTGGGAGCAGCCGACAAGTAGTGTCGGTTTATGGTCCCGACACCGCGATGGCAGGCAGATGATCTCGTGTATAGAGACAATGGCTACGATCTCCGACTAGTACAGTCACTGCCAAGAAGGAAAGGAATGGCAAACTACCTTCTTATATTGCCTAGACTAATAATGACAAATCACATTAGAAAGAAACAATCAACATTTTTCGGGCACATCATGAGAAGAGGAAAGTTGGAATACTTGGTTATAACTGGCAAAATAGAAGGAAAAAGAGATCGCGGACGACAAAGAGAGAAAATACTGGATAGCTTGGTGTCATGGCATGGAAAACAGTCAACAACAGAACTGAAACCATGGATTGTAGATAGAAGATTGTGGAAGGACATGATCGCCTACACCAACCGGTATGGCACATGATGATGATGATGAAAAGTTAAATCTTTGAAGTAAATCATATTTCTTTCAAATACCAAAGAAGTGCATGGGCATTTACAGCACGCTCGGTAGGCAGAATAGTCTACGAAGACAGTGGTGCATACGTCGTGACCACGAGTAGCATGACAATGGAGGCGATGGCAGTGACCAAGGCATTCAAACGGTTAGAGTCACAAGACTACACCCACGCATGTATACTGAGTGATTCGATGAGCATGATAAAAAAAATGGAGGCGGGCTCTGTACGCATGCAATGGGTAGAGTCGTTGCAGAAATCCAAAATACGTAAGGTCACCTTTGTCTATGTCCCTGGACATGCGGGAGTACGGGGAAATGAACGGGCGGACAGGTTGGCTAGCTGCGCTATCGTTGAGGACGGGCAACCAATGGATCGGGCTGACATCATCAATGCCCTCCGAGGTGTGGGAAGAGCACAGGACTTCGACAAACACAGATCCATGTCACTTCTTCGGATGATGGAAATGGGAGTTAAGTTGGGCACAGCCAGAAATGAGACACTTAGTGGCCGTGTAAGAAGACTTATCAACCAACATAGAACTGGAGTCGTCAGTCGCTGGACACTGCGGGAATTGCTGAGCAGGGGATCTGAGCACCTATGGACATGTTCGGAGCGCAATGATGATGATCCGCAAATAACTCAATAACTCAATAACTCAATAACTCTTTCAAATACACCAACAATCAATGCTTTTTTTTAATATATTGAAGACAAAGTTTACCTCAAAAATGGAAAAGGTAAAATAGCAGATCTCTGAAACACTATACCACTTACATTTGCGTTATCGTCGCCAGCAACCATTAAATGAGAATGCAAACTGTCAGCTCTTCTACATTAAATATAAAATGTTTATCTCGGAACCGTTACTTGAAAGTTTAGCCGGAACAAGCTCGGCTAAAAATAAATTTGGTTGTAAGTCAATCCAGGCGTTAGGATATTGCCGGACAAGGTCCTACTTTTGAGGTGTGAGTCTAGCGTCGTGTCAGCTTTCATCTTATTATATAAAGTACTAAGATTAAGCGCACACTGTCATATTCTGTTATATCTATTTCGTGTGTCAAATCCTTCTTTCTACAACCAAAAACACCGCTTTTTTCAATTCATGCTTTTTATCTTCATCAATTGGATAACCTCAGCTCTAGTTCTGAAATATTTGTATTTTGCTGAGTGATGTCTACAAAACAGATAATGAATTTAATAAGAGATTTCTTTTAGAATTTTCATTAGAAATACGGCTTCAGTAAATCGCACATTTGGCTGAGAGAGGTCTTCAGAATAGTGGTGTAGCTAAGTGGAGGGGTGAAGGGTGGGGGAAGAGAGGGGGATCTGTCCCCGGCCGCAGCATCTGGAGACGCTAAATTGACCACTGTTACCTCAATTATTTCCCTTTTTTCACCCTCTTTCTACCCTTTTAATATGCCACAAAATGCAGGTCTTCATGCTCTAAATGCAGGTTTTAATTTCTAAATGCAGGTTTTTATGCTCTAGATGCAGGTTTTTATGTTCTAAATGCAGGTTTTTATTCTCTAAATTGTACGTATGTATACTAAATTGAAATTGTACGTTACAATGTCATTGCTATAATGGCTTAGTTTGTGACAAAACTACAGGGACATGCCCAAACAATGACAGTTGTCAGCACAAAATTTTCGGACCCCAGTGTCAGTACTTGGATTTTATTTGCAAATATGCCCAAAAATCTGAACCTACTTTCCTGTTTGATAACAACGACACCTCATGTAATCCGGACACAGATTCTACATCAGTTGAGGCAACTCTCAATCAATCTTTGCCGTGCTCCTGGTTTAGGATTTATGCGAATGACTTAAAAAATCCGGACAGTTTCACGGTAAAACTGAATGGTTCTGCCTCATGTAACAATGTATCAAGGTTTGTAGTTAGTCCACATGAGATTGATATTATGTCTGATCAACAAATTACGGATTGAAATGGCGATAGTTGCAAATATCTGCTCCATCTGCATTGGCGGGGTTCGGAAACTGGCTGTCAAAAAGATCACAAACCAGACCGACAAATTTTATGATTGTTATACAGGAGACGGACGTGGACCAGAGGCCGCAGTTAATAGCAAAACAAAGACCAATCTATGCAGTCTATGACAATGACTGCACACACACACAATGGAGAAGTGGAACCAATTCTGTTTACTGGTATCTGAACTTTGCAACGCCCCAGAAGACTCACATCATTCGAATCTATCATCGAGCTAGCACTATGATTCGGGTAAAGAATGCCACTCTAAAGACTTTCTCTGACAGTGGCGGAGTAGTGTTCCAGTATAATGATATATCATACCCTAATTTATCTGTGAACACTATTGTAGCCAAAACACGAACGTCAATGGCACATATTAAGATTGAGTTCTCACCGACCATTTCGCAGGCCGACAGTGCACTGACGGTATGTGAGGTGCAAACATTTACAGACACCTATTGTCTGGATGAGCATTCTTGGTCGTTTTGTGCAGTGTAGTGGGTGTAGTAAAGGCTGCAATGTCATCATCGGTACTTGTCACGGCTACTGTTCACATGGGATCTATGGACACGACTGCTCCGGGTTTTGTCTCATTGTCTGTCCTTTATTTGAGGAAAAATCTGGAAAATGCCTACAATGTAAACATCTTGGTTATACCTGTAATGACACTTGTCCCGATGGTAATTTTGGGCTACAGTGCGAACAGATGTGTTCTGATGGCTGTGACATCATATGTACTCTCAAGTGTCCGGACAACTGTTTCAACGACACCTGTCAACAGTCGATCGGGAATCTGTACATGCAAGAGAACGTTTTATGGGTCAGACTGCACTCTCAAATCTGTTTAACGAAACCTGTGATTCCCACGTTCAGAATAGTCTGCCGACTACAAGCCCAAGCATATGGGCTCTTTAATGTGTTTCTGTGCTAGACATGGTTCATTTTTTGGTGTTTTTTAGTGAAGCCATGGCTCATATCTTGCTGTGTGTCATGTTAGTCATATCTCATATCTCGGTGTGTCCGTGATAATCATGTCTCATATCTTTATGTGTGTCTGTGTTTAGTCATTTCTCATATCTTAGTGTGTACCAGTGTTAGTCATATCTTTGTATGTGCATGTCTGGGTTAGTGATATCTCATATCTTTGTGTGCATGTTTATGTTAGTCATATCTCATATCTTTGTGTGTGCATGTCTGTGTTTGTCACATCTCATATCCTTGTTTGTGCATGGCTATGTTAGTCCATTCTCATATCTTTGTGTGTGCATATCTATGTTAGGCATGTGTCATATCTTTGTGTGTGCATGTCAATGTCAGTTATATCTCATATCTTTATGTGCATGTTTATGTTAGTCATGTGTCATATATCTTGATGTGTGTCAGTGTTAGTCATGCCTCGTATCGCTGTGTGCATGTCTGTATTAGTCACATCTCATATCTTTGTGTGTGCATGTCTGTGTTAGTCACATCTCACATCTTTGTGTGTGTATGTCTGTGTTCGTCACATCTCACATCTTTGTGTGTCCGTGTCTGTGTTAGTCACATCTCACATCTTTGTGTGTGCATGTCTGTGTTAGTCACCTCTAGTGACTCGGGCAGATGGTGCTCTTAAACCTGGGAGGGCCTACGATCTAAGGGCAGAATCCCCCTACAGAAAAGACAATCTGCTGCCTTGCAGGAAGATTGGGGACAATCAAAGGCTAGGAAAAGCAAACCCGAATAAAATGCTGGCTGAAATCGGATGCACTGGGCTACTGGCGCAGAACACAGTGCAACGTATTAGCGGGTGTTCAGTCAGAGTGGATCTGACAGACTCTAATTGTGGTGTTCCGTCTGTGGGGGCGATCAACACACTTAGCCTGACAGCTGACTTCATATGAGAGTCTGGAATCCTTACTCTGATTGAGTCCTGAACGCAGAGAGAGAGAGAGAGAGAGAGAGAGAGAGAGAGAGAGATTCTCTAAATGCAGGTTTTTATGTTCTAAATGCAGGTTTTCATGCTCTAAATGCAGGTTTTTATGTTCGAAATGCAGGCTTTTATTCTCTAAATGCAGGTTTTTATTCTCTAAATGAAGGTTTTTATGTTCTAAATGCATGTTTTCATGCTCTAAATGCAGGTTTTTATGTTCTAAATGCAGGTTTTATTCTCTAAATGCAGGTTTGTATTCTTTAAATGCAGGTTTTTATGTTCTAAATGCAGGTTTTCATGCTCTAAATGCAGGTTTTTATGTTCTACATGCATGTTTTTATTCTCTAAATGCAGGTTTGTATGCTCTAGATGCAGGTTTTAATTTCTAAATGCAGGTTTTTATGTTCTAAATGCAGGTTTTTATTCTCCAAATGCAGGTTTTCATTTCCAAATGCAGGTTTTTGTGTTTTAAATGCGTGTTTTCATGCTATAAATGCAGGTTTTCATATTATACATGTTTTTCATGTTCTAAATGCAGATTTTCATGTTATAAATACAGGTTTCATGTTTTTCATGTTCTAAATGCTGGTTTTCATATTATACATATTTTTCATGTTCTAAATGTAGGTTTTAATGTTCTAAATGCAGGTTTTCATTTTATAAACGCATGTTTTCATTTTATAAATGCTGGTTTTTATGTTCTAAATACAGGTTTCCATATTCTAAATGCAGGTTTTCATGTTCTAAATACAGGTTTCCATATTCTAAATGCAGGTCTTCATGTTCTAAATGCAGGTTTCCATATTCTAAATGCAGGTCTTCATGTTTTAAATGCAGGTCTTCATGTTCTAAATGCAGGTTTTCATATTCTAAATGCAGGTTTCCATATTCTAAATGCAGGTCTTCATGTTCTAAATGCAGGTTTCCATATTCTAAATGCAGGTCTTTATGTTCTAAATGCAGGCTTCCATATTCTAAATGCAGGTCTTCATGTTCTAAATGCAGGTTTCCATATTCTAAATGCAGGTCTTCATGTTCTAAATGCAGGTTTCCATATTCTAAATGCAGGTCATCATGTTCTAAATGCAGGTTTCCATATTCTAAATGCAGGTCATCATGTTCTAAATGCAGGTTTCCATATTCTAAATGCAGGTTTCCATGTTCTAAAGCAGGTTTTCATGTTCTAAAACTAACAAATCACCCGGAAAGCATGACGGACCCCGTTATGGCTCAAAACTGTCACTAGTGGAGGCGGGGCCAGGAGGGGCCCGCGAAAACTGACTTTAGCCCCGGCGTTGAAATCTGTAATTACGCCTCTGCTTCAGAATAATTATTTACCTGAGAGAGAAACAAGAAGATGGGTTGTTCCCGCCGGAGCATTGGTATGCTCCTTCACCATTGACCCCTCCATAAAGACCAGGCAATTTGCCCATTTTTCCAAATCCAAAGTCTTCAAAGTAGATGTCATAGTTCAGGACCAGGTCATCTGTGTTGCCTGGCAACCCGTTAGGGGTAGTAAACCATCCGACTCCTGAAACACAAATAAATCGTATTTCCGTAACTGTTCTACGTGTGGTTTGTTCGTTATTATGTGTGTATGTGTGTATGCATGTGTATGTATGTATGTGTGTATGCATGTGTATGTATGTATGTATGCATGCATGCATGTATGTATGTATGTATGTATGTATGTATGTATGTATGTATGTATGTATGTATGTATGTATGTATGTATGTATGTATGTATGCATGTGTGTATGTTTGTATGTTTGTATGTGTGTATGTATGTATTTATGTATATATGTATGTATGCATATATGTAAATATGGATGCATTTGTATATGAATGTGTGTATGTGTGCATGTATACACACACACACACACATATATATATATATATATATATATATATATATATATGCATGAGTGTGTGCATGTATGTACTTATGTATATATTTATGCTTGTACTATTGTCTGTAATTACATCTACAGGCATACATGTATGTGTATCTATTTGTGTATGCATGCATATATGTATATATGTGTTTATGCTTCTATGCGCAAAACAAAGGAATAGATCTACGATTAAATGATTGAGACATTGATATCCTCACCAAAATATTGAGGTAATGACATGGTCATAGAAATATTGAAGCGTTAATGTGGTCATAGAAGTAAAAGTTATTGCTTTGGTCATAGAAGTGCTGTGTGTATGTATATCGTATGTTATGTTGATGTGGTTATAGAAGTAAAAGTCATTGCTTTGGTCATAGAAGTGCTGTGAAATTGATGTGATCATAGAAGTGATGTGCGTATGTATATCGTATGTTATGTTGATGTGGTCATAGAAGTAAAAGTCATTGCTTTGGTCATAGAAGTGCTGTGAAATTGATGTGGGTATAGAAGTGATGTGTGTATGTATATCGTATGTTATGTTGATGTGGTCATAGAAGTAAAAGTCATTGCTGTGGCAATAGAAGTGCAAGTCATTGCTTTGGTCATAGAAGTGCTGTGACATTGATGTGGCCATAGAAGTGCTATGACATTGATGTGGTCATAGAAGTGCTATGACACTGATGTGGTCATAGAAGTGCAAGTCATTGCTTTGGTCATAGAAGTGCTGTGACATTGATGTGGTCATAGAAGTGCTATGACATTGATGTGGTCATAGAAGTGCAAGTCATTGCTTTGGTCATAGAAGTGCTGTGACATTGATGTGGTCATAGAGGTACTGAGGCAATTGTTATCACGATGAAAGACTGTAATAATAATTTGGATGGTAAAATTAATAATAATAATAAAAATTAATTTAATTAATAAAAAGCAATAATAATTATTATGATACATTACTGAGACTAACAGTTTTATTTAAACGGTTATCAGAACTCAAATGTTGACACCATAAGGTAAATGAATAGGGTTAAGGGGAAAGTCTGACAACACGTCCTAAAGCGTATGGGGAATGTGGTGTTTGTATCTATATTACTCAATGACCAACGTTTTATGTTAATGTAATGTGGTCCGCATAACGCACTGTTGCCCTACTTTAACAGTAACAATGCAGTACAATGAAAATGATGACGATGTTGATAACCAACCTCTTGTGTTGTGTGTCTGGCTGTAGCTGCCTTTGGCGTAGTGGACAACGACAGCGCCACCTGACGAGTGTTTTGTCGAGCCAGACAATGAATCATCTCCCCACTGGTGGTGGTAAGGCTGGAACCCAGCCAATAGGTTATCGACGTTGCTAGTTGCAGGTACTGAGGCTAGGTGCCATATATTTTGTGCTGTGGATGTATCATTACACAACTTTATGTTACCTCGGGATAATTAAAGAAAGCAAATATAACATATTAAAAGACATGCAAATTTGGAAGAACTGCGATCTTTCTTTCTTTCTTTCTTTTTTTTTTTTTTCTTTCTTTCTTTCTTTCTTTCTTTCTTTCTTTCTTTCTTTCTTTCTTTCTTTCTTTCTTTCTTTCTTTTCTTCCTTCCTCATTTGCTCTTCTGTGTCATGGGGAGATGTGGTTCTCGGTTTTTTGCTTTTCTATTGGCCTCTTCTGCTTTTATATCTCCGAGTTGTTCTCTTATTCCCTTTATTCACCTTCTTCTTGGTCGGCCTCTTGGTCTGGTGTTCTCGTATAGTTTGTTGAAAGAAATGGCTTATTTGAAAAAAAAAAAAGATCTTACAGAGGAAATTAAAAAACTATGACCACGTCAAAATACACATGCATTAGAAAAAACAAAAACAAAAATGGAATGTGTGAATGACTGCTGGAAAACGATACAGGTGCAGACTAGGAAGAATGTGATTTAAAGACATTCAAGAAGCATACAAACATGACAACAGAAATATTTCTAGAGACAGATTTTTTTTTCCGACGGGCTGTGATGAGTGCAACATTCAGCTCAGGTCATGTTACCTAATTGTGATGTGACCTTGAAAGAGGAAAACACAATCTTAATAATAATAAACACACATGATTATCAAACCAGTATTTATAACTTATTTACATCATCATCATGTGCCATACCGGTTGGCGTTGGCGATCATGTCCATCCACAATCTTCTATCTACAGTGCATCGTATCAGTTCTGTTGTTGACTGTTTTCCATGCCATGACACCAAGCTATCCAGTATTTTCTCACTTTGTCGCCCGCGATCTCTTTTTCCTTCTATTTTGCCAGTTATAACCAAGTATTCCAACTTTCCTCTTCTCATGATGTGCCCGAAAAATGTTGATTGTTTCTTTCTGATGTTTATTTACATACTCTACTAAAATGATATTACCTGGCGAAACATGTCTTTAGTTGGTCACTTTTTTGAGTACTCAAATGTTTGCGGGCCGGAACGAACATTATCTGGCTGTTACTTGCTTCTAGCTATAAATATCGTTTTCATGGTGCCTTTCATATACATAGAGGCTGAACGTTTATACTTTTATCTTTTTTACGTTGTCCCTTCTTCAAGTGGTTAAAAAAATTTGTTAAAGCAACAAAAAAAAAAAATCGAGAAAAACGATAAGAAAGACAAGTGAGAAAATCTGAATGGGAATAGAGTACAAGTTGGAAGAAAAAAAGTGGAATAGTAGGTAAAGAAGGAATGGCTTGTCAACGGAGTGTCAAATGCTTTGGTCATTCACAAGTTGCATTTTATTTATGTACACATTCTCTGACCGTAGGTTGTCAATTTGACTTTTTAAAGCCAAAATATAAAATCTGGTTTTAATTTTTACAATGAAACTGTCGTAAGGTTTTTTTTTTAAATTGTAATTCACGCAGCTTCAACTTTTTAAACTGACCTTTCAGTTAAACTTTTAAAAGACTTTTGACCTTTTTCTAACCATTTTGAAATATTTTTGGCCTACAATCACAACTGAACCTGGCAACCATGCCTAAGAAAAGTAAGTAAAGTACCCCCGTCACGCCAAGTGGCGCATAGGGAATATGTTGTTCCTGCCTAAGAAGGCTGGAGGTAATGATGCGGAAATGCTTCGGTAGTGGCCATTAATTAATGTGTATTACTAATTGTAAATAATTATAAATACACTATAATTTCCTGTGTGTTACCGGGGTCTCATTATGAGTAAAGAATAGTGACACTGTGACCTTCCAAGCATGTCGTAAGAGGCGACTAAGGAGGTTGATCGATGGCTTGACAAGCTGTCATTGTAAAAACTATTGTTATGGAAACAGAGCCATAGATTTTAGAGGCAGTGATCTCTGCAATATGTGCCATTTTGGCATGCAAGGTTTCTGTTTTTGAGATTCTTGTTCTGCCCTATGTGACGTCTTCGGCTCGAAAGGACAATAGATAGATATATAGATTACTAATTGACAAAATAATTGTTTCTTGCTTAATGGTTGACTGCAGTTTAATTTTAAAGAGAACTTAGAACGGGATATGACAACAATGCTTGTGTCTATGGCACCATTACTAATTAGGACGAGAGATGCAAGTGTCGGAAGGCGCGATGCCTAACTTACAGGTGGCAGCTAATTCTTCCATTATTCAACAGTTTTTAAAAAGGTAACTAGAGGATTCCTTGCACTTTTAAAAGCATATTGGGAATGTGTATTAGTGGGCATATCTTTCAAAGAAAAGTGGCACATTATGTGAGTGAAGTGATCATTAGTAGGTCAAACCACTTAACTTTCCTACACAAATCTCTTGTAGCCATTTTCAGAGGTTGGATGAACCCTTAGTCTGTGCCCATTCAGAGGTTGGATGAACCCTTAGTCTGTGCCCATTCAGAGGTTGGATGAACCCTTAGTCTGTGCCCATTCAGAGGTTGGATGAACCCTTAGTCTGTGCCCATTCAGAGGTTGGATGAACCCTTAGTCTGTGCCCATTCAGAGGTTGGATGAATCCTTAGTCTGTGCCCATTCAGAGGTTGGATGAACCCTTAGTCTGTGCCCATTCAGAGGTTGGATGAATCCTTAGTCTGTGCCCATTCAGAGGTTGGATGAATCCTTAGTCTGTGCCCATTCAGAGGTTGGATGAATCCTTAGTCTGTGCCCATTCAGAGGTTGGATGAACCCTTAGTCTGTGCCCATTCAGAGGTTGGATGAATCCTTAGTCTGTGCCCATTCAGAGGTTGGATGAACCCTTAGTCTGTGTTCATTCAGAGGTTGGATGAATCCTTAGTCTGTGCCCATTCAGAGGTTGGATGAACCCTTAGTCTGTGCCCATTCAGAGGTTGGATGAATCCTTAGTCTGTGCCCATTCAGAGGTTGGATGAATCCTTAGTCTGTGTTCATTCAGAGGTTGGATGAACCCTTAGTCTGTGCCCATTCAGAGGTTGGATGAACCCTTAGTCTGTGCCCATTCAGAGGTTGGATGAACCCTTAGTCTGTGCCCATTCAGAGGTTGGATGAATCCTTAGTCTGTGCCCATTCAGAGGTTGGATGAATCCTTAGTCTGTGCCCATTCAGAGGTTGGATGAACCCTTAGTCTGTGCCCATTCAGAGGTTGGATGAATCCTTAGTCTGTGCCCATTCAGAGGTTGGATGAATCCTTAGTCTGTGCCCATTCAGAGGTTGGATGAACCCTTAGTCTGTGTTCATTCAGAGGCTAAATTAACCCATAGTCAATGCCCATTCAGAGCCGCCATAGCTCAGTGGCTAGTGAAGTGGACTACAAAGGACAAGAGGTAGGGTTCGATCCCAACCGACGGCTACCGGGTTCACCCAGCCTTAAATGGGTACCGGATATTTTTCTGCGAAAGTAAAGCGGCACGGGCGTAATACCGACCTGATTACCCCAAAATCATGTGCTGAAGGTCTGTAAAACTAATGGTCACTAACACCATATTCCCTATACGCCACTTGACGGGACGGAGCTGTTTACTTTACTTTACTTTACTTTACTTTACTTTACTTTACTTTACTTTACTTTACTTTACTTTACAATGCCCATACAGAGGATCGATGAACCCCTAGTCTGTGTACATTCAAACGATTTTTTTAAATGCTACATCCATGAATGTAATCCAAACTAATTTGATCAATCGTGATCGCACTAAAATACTTTACATTTCTGAGGAAATAGAAACGAAACCTTGGCAAGTGTGTGCACCCACTTTGCGTGTTCGTATGCAGAAGATACTTTTTTCTACGTATGTAATTAGAAATGTTCGACATGCCCACCTTTTGTCACACGATACAAACATATAAATCAAGACGGTTGTCGAATTCATTTCAGACTCGAGTCAGCAACCGCGCTAATGATTCCTTGCTACAGATTTAGTAAAGTATCAGGATGAGAAACGGCTTAAAAGTTATCCTTTAGAGTTGGCAATAAGACTTCAACACATATTTCCAAGTATAAAATGAATTTATAAATATTCAAAAGCTTTAGTTTAATAAGTTACCAAAATTGTTTCCTCCATTTATAACCAAAGAGCAAAAATGGAAGGCATGGTTCCGGGAAATCGAGACAGGGGTAGACTAAGAAGAAGATGGCTTCAAGACATCAATTAGACCTTGAACATGACAGCAGATGAAGTGGGTGACATGGCTAGAGACAACGGCTCTTTCAGGCGGTCTCTGGTGAATGCAACATTCTGCAAAGGGCACGCAACCCGCTGATAGCGATTTCATTTATAGGCACCATTTCATTAGCGATTTCATTTATAGTCACCATTTCATTAGCGATTCCATTTATAGTCACCATGAGCTACGAAAATATAATTAAAATAAAATATAAATGTCCAATATTTTTTCCAACTGCGATCCATGTTTGATCGACACATTTTTCTATTTTCGTTGCCTCATTGGTTTTTGCTGTATTCTAAATAAAGATACATTAGTACGATCAGACCACAGCCAGCTATAGAGATGACTCGCGGGCAGAAAATCAATTCAGAAAATACGCTAATTAGCGTGGCGTTTTACGCTCTGCGAGCAAAGATGGTTGTGGGAACAGTGACGTCAGCCGTCTATAGCTTCTATAGCTGAAAACGTCATGCTGTTTGGGGTGATTCTAGATTTTAATTTCTGTCCGCGGGCAGTCTAGCTGGCGTGTGAATCAGACATTCAGTTTCTAAATAGTTAATTTTTGTTATCAATTTTCCCCTAGCGTTAAAACATCCCGATATGACAACTCGCATGACTGGAAAAGTTTGAGCCAGACTAGGGGTATCTGTGCGAGCCGCGATAGCTCACTGGTTAGTGAACTGGACTACAAAGGTTAAGAGGTAGGGTTCGATCCCAACCGACGGCTTCCTGTTCACTCAGCCTTTAATGGGTACCGGATTTTTTTCTGTAAAGCGGCACGGGCGTAATACCGAGCACATTACCTCAAAAATCATGTGCCGAAGGTCTGTAAAATTTATGGTCACTAACACCATATTCTCTATACGCCACTTGGCGTGACGGGGGTACTTGACTTGACTTTGACTCCCAAAAGCTCGTCACTAATTAAAATGAAAATCGTTACCTCGTCTAACTCTCATGCTTCTGATTTCTCTGGTCTTTACGACTTGTGACTTGGGTAATTCTGAGATGACTACGTTCATGCTGCTTGGTTTCCCTGCTGTTTCAGCTACTTCAATAGTGCAACAGCCATAGCCGTCGGAGTCAATGTTTGTGCTGGTGATCTCCGCGTACAGACCGTCGTCACGAACGAAGGTCACGTGTCCTCCATCAACCTGCAGTATCGATATAGATGATCGAGTTAGTGTCATGCTTGTAAATGTTCAGTATTACGTCAGTATCGTGTATCGATTAAACCCGAAGGGGTAGGCAATTATGAACAAAAGAAAACAAAACATCATCAGAAGGATTTTTTAAAAAATAAATAAATAAATACAAATTAAAATTAAAAAAATCAAAAGTAGTCAGCTTATTTCGCCGTCGCATCAAGATTTTCAACAATTGAGCGTCATTTCACTGCCTCTTGTCTTGATGGTACACGTTGTCTACCATTGAGCGTCATTTCACTGTCTCTTGTCTTGATGATACACGTTGTCTACCATTGAGCGTCATTTCACTGTCTCTTGTCTTGATGATACACGTTGTCTACCATTGAGCGTCATTTCACTGTCTCTTGTCTTGATGATACACGTTGTCTACGATTGAGCGTCATTTCACTGTCTCTTGTCTTGATTGTAAACGTTGTCTACAATGGAGCGTCATTTCACTGTCTCTTGTCTTGATGATACACGTTGTCTACCATTGAGCGTCATTTCACTGTCTCTTGTCTTGATGATACACGTTGTCTACCATTGAGCGTCGTTTTTACTGTCTTTGTCTTGATGATACACGTTGTCAACCATTGAGCGTCATTTTTACTGTCTTTGTCTTGATGATACACGTTGTCTACCATTGAGCGTCATTTTTACTGTCTTTGTCTTGATGATACACGTTGTCTACCATTGAGCGTCATTTTTACTGTCTTTGTCTTGATGATACACGTTGTCTACCATTGAGCGTCATTTTTACTGTCTTTGTCTTGATGATACACGTTGTCTACCATTGAGCGTCATTTTTACTGTCTTTGTCTTGATGATACACGTTGTCTACCATTGAGCGTCATTTTTACTGTCTTTGTCTTGATGGTACACGTTGTCAACCATTGAGCGTCATTTTTACTGTCTTTGTCTTGATGATACACGTTGTCTACCATTGAGCGTCATTTTTACTATCTTTGTCTTGATGATACACGTTGTCTACCATTGAGCGTCATTTCACTGTTTTTGTCTTGATGATACACGTTGTCAACCATTGAGCGTCATTTTTGTTGTCTTTGTCTTGATGATACATGTTGTCAACCATTGAGCTTCATTTCACTGTCTCTTGTCTTGATGGTACACGTTGTCAACCATTGAGCGTCATTTTTGCTGTCTTTGTCTTGATGATACATGTTGTCAACCATTGAGCTTCATTTCACTGTCTTTGTCTTGATGATACACGTTGTCAACCATTGAGCGTCATTTTTACTGTCTTTGTCTTGATGATACACGTTGTCAACCATTGAGCGTCATTTTTACTGTCTTTGTCTTGATGATACACGTTGTCTACCATTGAGCGTAATTTTTACTGTCTTTGTCTTGATGATACACGTTGCCTACCATTGAGCGTCATTTCACCGTTTTTGTCTTGATGATACACGTTGTCAACCATTGAGCGTCATTTCACTATCTTTGTCTTGATGGTACACGTTGTCAACCATGGAGCGTCATTTTTGTTGTCTTTGTCTTGACGATACACGTTGTCAACCATTGAGCTTCATTTCACTATCTTTGTCTTGATGGTACACGTTGTCAACCATTGAGCGTCATTTTTGTTGTCTTTGTCTTGATGATACACGTTGTCAACCATTGAGCTTCATTTCACTGTCTCTTGTCTTGATGGTACACGTTGTCTACAATGGAGCGTCATTTTTGTTGTCTTTGTCTTGATGATACATGTTGTCAACCATTGAGCGTCATTTCACTGTCTCTTGTCTTGATGGCACACGTTGTCTACCATTGAGCTTCATTTCACTGTCTCTTGTCTTGATGGTACACGTTGTCTATCATTTAGCTTCATTTCACTGTCTCTTGTCTTCATGGTACACGTTGTCTTACGGCATTCATGTTCACATCTTGATTTTATCAGTCCACTCTATCCTTTGTCTACCTCTGCTGTAAGTGTCTTGTATTTTCCACACAAGGCGACAACAAGTACGTTATTGTTTCTCTTGAGGTGTACTATAATGTTGTTTGCCTTGTTCGAATTGTGTTTAATGCTCCTTTCTTCATTTTCAGCTTATTAAAAATTGCATTCTTTGTTTTCTTTTTTATCCTCCACTCAATTCTTCCATTTTTTTAAAACTTCACATTTCGTAAAGCAACACATGCACAAAAATTGGCTGTGAGTTAGTAACTCATTTTAGAGTCACTGTGTACTTTCTTGCTCGTTTAAGTTGAACCATCATTGTATTGCTCTGGCAGTCTCTCCAATCTCCTTTCCAATAACCCAGACAGCGAACGCATTTGCACAGGCCAAGACTCATGTTATAATTTCACAATGATAGTTTATGATAGCAGGAATATTACTTTACGAAACTTAGCTCTCCAGTTACATACTCCAGTTACTAACATAGAATTATGGAAATATACCAGTCAAATACCAGTGGATAAAGAGATACAGCGAAGACGATGGCGCTGGATAGGACACACACTACGGAAGCCAACTGAGAGTATTACACAATAGGCCCTTTTTTGGAATCTCCAGGGGAAAAGACAAAGAGGAAGACCAATGAATTCTTGGAGAAGACAGATAGAAGCAGAGATTAAGATGATAGGGAAGACATGGAATGATCTTAAAAGAATGACAAAAAACAGAACTACTTGGAAAGTGTTTGTTGAAGACCTATGCTCCACTGCGAGCTAAAAAGGTAGAAGTAGAAGAAACTTAGCTCTGGTAGCGAATAAAGCCGGATGTTTTCTCTCATGTGCTGACATTGGAAACGGACATTACGTTTTACACACTCAGCCTCATTTGTGAGAAGGCAAACTCATCTCATCTCCTATGTGGTCAATGAAATCACTGATTTCTTCTCAACATGTTTAGAGAAGAATACTTTCGAACATGATGATCTTATTCTAATCTCAACGTTACCAGTTTTCACATGTTTACGTTATTTATTTGGCACAACATCTATCTACCTTTGCAAAGTGTTGATTTGCTTATATCCATTATGTATTCTATCATCAGTTGTTTCAAGTTCACTTTCAGGGACAGAATCAAAATTATCCAGATTTACACCAGGACTACATTTTAAGATCAAAGTTGTTAGTGAGCGAGATGGGTCAAAGTTGCTTCTCAACGAGATGGGTCAAAGTTGCTTGTCAACTAGATGGTCAAAGTTGTTAGTGAGCGAGATGGGTCAAAGTTGCTTCTCAACGAGATGGGTCAAAGTTGTGAGTGAGCGAGATGGGTCAACGTTTAGAGTGAGCGAGATGGGTCAAAGTTGCTTCTCAACGAGATGGGTCAAAGTTGTAAGTGAGCGAGATGGGTCAAAGTTGCTTGTCAACTAGATGGTCAAAGTTGTTAGTGAGCGAGATGGGTCAAAGTTGCTTCTCAACGAGATGGGTCAAAGTTGTGAGTGAGCGAGATGGGTCAAAGTTGCTTGTCAACTAGATGGTCAAAGTTGTTAGTGAGCGAGATGGGTCAAAGATTTTAGTGAGCGAGATGGATCAAAGTTGTTAGTGAGCGAGATGGATCAAAGTTGCTGGTGAACGATATGGATCAAAGTTGTTAGTGAGCGAGATGGATCAAAGTTGTTAGTGAGCGAGAAGGGTCAAAGTTGCTGGTGAACTAGATGGGTTAAAGTTGTTAGTGAGTGAGATTGGGCAAAGTTACTTCTCAACGAGATAGGTTAAAGTTGTGAGTGAGTGAGATGGGTTAAAGTTGTGAGTGAGCGAGATGGGTCAAAGTTGCTGGTAAACTAGATGGGTCAAAGTTGCTTGTCAACTAGATGGTCAAAGTTGTTAGTGAGTGAGATGGGTCAAAGTTGCTTCTCAACGAGATGGGTCAAAGTTGTTAGTGAGCGAGATGGGTCAAAGTTGCTTCTCAACGAGATGGGTCAAAGTTGTTAGTGAGCGAGATGGGTCAAAGTTGCTTGTCAACTAGATCGTGAAAGTTGTTAGTGAACGAGATGGGTCAAAGTTGCTAGTGAACTAGATGTGTCAAAGTTGCTTGTCAACTAGATGTGTCAAAGTTGCTTGTCAACTAGATGGTCAAAGTTGCTAGTGAGTGAGATTGATATGATGCACTGTTGATAGAAGATTGTGGTATGACATGATCGCCTACGCCAACCGGTATGGCTCATGATGATGATTTCTGCACTATAAAAGAACGTTGAGTGTAGATATAACATTTTACAATATGTGGTTTTCCATCTGGCTTTATTCGCTTTGATGTGAATATATTTTTCATGCAGTTAAAACCGATTTTTGCCATTCATCTTATTTTCATTATTTCTGCAAAACGTTTTCAATGATTAATTCACGATTCCCGATTAATGATCTTTCCCGCGCCTTTTGACGTCGCATAAGTGTTTTTCACCACCCTCCTCTATTCAGGGCAGGATATCTTATCTAATGAGTCTATGCCTGCCAACTTTGCCACTCTCATAAGTGTTCTTTTCATTGTCTCTTTAGGTCTTCCTCTTTTTTGTAACATGTTTCCCATAGAAGAACCTGTTTTGGAATTCTCTTGTTGTCTCTTCTCATCATATGTCCGGAACATTTTATATCCTTTATTGTAGATTATATCTTTGATGACATGGTCATTTCTCTTATTTCTCTCTCTCTCTCTCTCTCTCTCTCTCTCTCTCTCTGCGATCAAGACTCAATCAGAGTAGGATTCCAGACTCTCTTATGAAGTTAGCTGTCTGTTTAAGTGAGTCGATTGCCCCATATAGTTTCTCTTCCAGGGAGGTGGGTGTAGACAACATTGTCTCTTATTTCAATATTAGTCTTGAATTCATTCCATTGTACACAGAGTATTTTTCGTAGGCATTTGTCTTCAAAAGTGTTTAGTTTTTTTCTCAATCTCTTTTGATCTTTTCCAGCGTTCACCTGTATAGGTAAGTGCTGATAGTACATTTGAGTTGAACATTCTAAGTTTGGTTTTCTTGCTTATTAATTTTGATTTCCATATTTTGTCCTGGTTTTTAAAACTCGTTGCTTTTGCTATTTATTCTGTTGCTGATCTTCTTTGTTCACCTTCTTGATCTATAATACTAAGATATAGTGGTCTACTCTTGCCAATGCATGGCGATTGAGATATATATTTCCCTCTGTTGTTTTGTTATTCATCATCATCAAGTACCGGACCTACTGGCATAGGTGATCATATCTCTCCACAACTTTCGATCACGACAGTTATTTATCATTTCTATTGTTGACCTTCTACCAAGCCATTCTCTTAAGCTGTCTGGTATTTTGTATCTCTTTGCTTCCCTCTATCTCTTCGTCCCTCAATTTTTCCATTTGTTACAATATATTCCAGTTGTTCTCTTCTCATCACATGGCCAAAAAATGATGACTGTTTCTTCCTAATACTAGAAATTAGCTCTCTTTTTGCTTTGACCTCTATCAGAACATTTTCATTACTATATATAATCTATAATACTACCAAGATATAGTGGTCTACTCTTTCCAATGCACGGCGATTGAGATATATATTGCCCTCTGTGATTTTGTGATTAGTTATTGTTATTAATTCATGATTAGTTCAAGTTTATTTTCAAAACTTCATGTAGTGAAGCCATTCAATTTGATACCATTTTTGTTTTATTTGTATCTTTCTATTTTTATTATCGTTTTACTAACTAAATATTGTTTATGATCTTTGCTTTAAATGTCTTTCTTATTATTAATAGTAGTAGGAGGTAGTAGTAGTTATTGTTGTTGCTGTATTTGTAGTTGTAGAAGTAGTAGTAGTTGTTGTTATTTGTTGTTTTAAAAGTAGCTGTAGCATCAATAGTAGCAGTTATGTGACAAGTTGTGTTAAGTATTTGTTGCTAGATATTGACATTAATTATTTATATTAATGGTGTATCTGGGGATATGGTTCAAGTGGAAATATGGCATCAGCGGCCCTGCATTCAGGATCAAGGTAAGCGAACTAGCCGAAACACTTTATAAACAAGGGCAATTTATGATTTTCAGATTGTCCAATGTTTTAATCCTTATTGCAATACAGACAACTCTACAGTGTTCAGATCCACTACTCAGCACGTTCTCTAGTTTGATGCATGAACGCCACATACTAGTGAAAGCACTGAAGATGGCTTCATGTTTTGATTAAAAACAAAAATAAAGAACGCTATCACGTCAAGTAGCGCATTGGGAATATGGTGTTAGTGACTATAATTTTTATAGACCTTCGGCACATGATTTTTGGGGTAATACGGTCGGTATTACGCCCGTGCCGCTTTACTTTCCCAGAAATTCCGGTACCCATTTAAGGCTGGGTGAACCCGGAAGCCGTCGATCTTGTCCTTTGTAGTCCAGTTGACTAACCACTGAGCTATTGCGACTTCTATGTTTTAAGTACACTCGTGGAACTTCCGATATATGATGGATAGCGACGGGAACAATAGAAGGCTATGCATGAAAAGTGTTCCTTGTTGCAGTTTCCTCATATTCCAAGTCCAGCTTGTTGCAGGAATTACTGAGTTAAGTGCTCTGTGCACACCGTGAGCTGTGTGTCTCATCCGTTTTGATCATGTTTCGATATTCCGATTGTTTACGATGAATGATGATATCGTATGACAGGTAACAGTTGGCTGTGTTCACTTTCTGCGCGGTTTCGCCTTATGTCTTTTGGCGTGTGCTGAGACTGCTACGATGGGGGACTACAGTTACCTTTCTTTGTTTGGGAGATGAGATATTAATTCGAATGATTACGCTGGCACGGGTGTTTGAGCAATTTGTTTGCAGTGATACCGGGGCCTTCCATAACCAAATAACCAAAGTACCCTCGTGGAAAAAAAAGTTAATGTGCAACGGTGTATAAGTCACTGTGTGTGTGGGATTTCTTGTACGACATGGAATACAACCTGGAGCACGTTATGGCTGACAGTTGACTAATCAGCAAAACAAAGCAAGTTATCGCTTGGATTTTTCTGAAAGTGTGTCGTGAAAGATTATAAACCACAGTAAATGTAGACCCCCATGAAAAATTGAAATCTTGACCTCCATACAGTGTATGTCCGCTTTGAACTGTTATCAGTGAATGTTAACATCTTCTCATCGAGCCAATAAGACGTTAGATCCACTATTCTGGTCTATAATTCCCTGCTATTTGCAATGCTTGTGCTAACTGGTGGTGGTTTTCATAATGATGTTGTCTTAGTCACAACCTGTGGTCCAGTTCGTCCAATCCGTACTCGATGGGAAATGGTGAGGTAGAACATGGTAAGGCTTTAAGCTGTTGCTGCTGAAAGTGGTCCACACCCACACATGACATATGTGGACAAACATCGTCTTGCTAGAACATTGTATGCAGTGAGGAAAGGCTTTATATGTGTATGATGATTTCATCTCTGTACCCAATACACGTCAAATTGCTACAGATGATGACTAGGTTCGATCTGGCTATAAAAGAAATTCCACCCCAAACCAATACACTGTCTCCTCTCATTCTGATTCAGTGTAGCCCACATCGTTGGCTAGACGTTCTTCTTGATGCCTGTACACTAAACAATGCCCACTGTTGCATTGCAAAAAGAATCTTTGACTGATCAGAGAATTATGTACTTCACTGATGGTTCCATTAACGGCGCACCGCATTCTGGCTCAGGCCAGACGCTCATGGCCTATGCAAACTGCCAGTACTGGGTTTAACTACCCGTATGTCAAGTAAAAGATTTTTTTCTCCTGGCCTGTTTCGCATTTTTCTGCACTAAAAACGTCGCAAAAGTAACTGACTGGTCGTATTGCTTCTTTCTGTCTGTCTATCTGTCTGTCTTTCTTTCCTTCTGTCTGTCTGTCTGTCTATTGACCTTTCGAGCCGTAGCCGGCCCATCTATCTATCTATTGACCTTTCGAGCCGTAGCCGGCCCATCTATCTATCTATTGACCTTTCGCGTCGAAGCCGGCTCATAGGGGGTAGACGAAGATACTCCTTCTCTTATCTAATTTTTTGTTCTAGCAGTTTTCAATTCTTTTAAAGATATTTTATCAAATCTCGCCATTTGTCTCTGTTCTGTGCAAGCAGCTCTATCTCATTGAGGGAGCCGATTCCTGCTGCTCTTGGCTCTCTCATCTATGTTCTTCTCAGTGTCTCTCTGGGTCTTCCTCTTTTCCTCTTACCTGTTGTTTTCCACATGAAGGCTTGCTTTGCTATTCGGTTATTATCTCTACTCATCACATGTCCAACATATGAACATCGTCTTTTCTTTATTACTGAAGATATTAGTGCCGGCCCATAGGGCATATTCCCCCCCCCCCCCCCCACCAGTATGCTACAGAAGTATCAAGGTCGTATCAAGAGTTTCCTATCACTGTTTTAATAAGTGTTTACGTTTTTATAATATAATAATTATATCCTTCTTTCCTTTCTCATTTGCTTTCAGCGTCGAGGGGAGATTTAATTTGAGTTTCTTTTACTCTTCTGTTCGCCTCTACTGCTGATGTGTTTACTAGTGTTTCTAATATTCTGTCATTCTATCCTGTTCGTGGTCGGCCGTTGGGTATGGTGTTCTAGGAGCGTTTATTGAAGGCTCGTTGTGTTGTGTTTTGATCTTTCTGCCTCAAGAGGCCAAACCATTTTATCTGTTTTTTTGTCCTTTATGTATTCTATAGCGGGGGTTATTCCTAGCATTTTTCTCAGTTCTTCATTTCTGATCTTATCTCTCAAGCTGTTTCCTGTCATTCGTCTAACACATTTAATCTCTGTAGAAGTTATTTTTCATATTGTTCTTGCATCTAGGGTCCAGGACTGACATTGATAACACAACGTTGGAACGATCATTGTATTGTAGAGTTCCCGTTTTGCCTCTAGAGTTATTTCCTTGTTGGACAAAAGTGATTATAGCTGTCCAATGATTTGACAAGCTTTGTTAATAATTCTATGTAGTAATATTTATTTTTAAAAGTCCTTAGTCACATTTGTTTAATTTTCAATTAGTTTTTGTGAAGCAAATACCAATACCCCAGTCGGACTTTGAAATGTAGTTCAGACACTTGAAGTGGCTTCATTCAAACTTCGATCACTAAGGCATTTAGTCTACTATATTTATGATTAACATTTACACGTCATACTAGAAGTTTCATTTTTTTTTTTTCAAACGTATGTTGTAACAAAGTATCAGTTTATACAGAAAAAAAAATGAGTTGGAAAGATTATTTACTTTAGTTATCTGTGCAGGACTTGAGAAAGTTACAGCCGCCTTCCATATTTCTGTCTCTGGGCGAAGTAGAGAACAGAATTCTGAGCTACCACTACCTTTAACTTCGAAAAGGGGGGCACACAGGACGATTGCTGCCAGTAGACGCAACATCACTCTAGCTCAATTGCTGGCAAAAAACATTCACATTACAATACAATTCTCTTCACAATAAGATTAACTTTATAAAATGTAATACATTATTCTCCTTCGTTTTGTCGTTGAATTTTAAATGTATTAAATTGTGAATTAAAAAAAAAAAGATAAGTTATACTCATGGTAATTAATTGGAGTGATTGTGGAGCATTGTTTGAGACACTACATTACCTACTGTTAGCATACAGATCAGGTGACATCTGCGTAGAGAACACTAGACCGTTTTCATTCTTCTTATTTATAGCGTGCCCCTGTTAAGTGGACGTGGGTGGGTTGTGTCACTAGTTTAAGACAAAGCCGCGACATCTGTGCCTTTCGGCCCGACACATCCGTCTTTGGCAGTGGTAGATCTAGTTAACAATTTTGCCCTGCCAGTGGCCACTTTTTACCTACACTTTTCGACTGTTAACTGCCAAGAGTTCTTTAACGTCCCCCAGAGCACACGGGACCTCCTGTTTTTCGCCGTGTCAGAGAGGGCTTGACATTGGATCTCATTACTCAGAGAGGGTTGAACATTGGATCTCACTACTCAGAGAAGGCTTGACATTGGATCTCATTACTCAGAGAGGGTTGGACATTGGATCTCACTACTCAGAGAAGGCTTGACATTGGATCTCATTACTCAGATGGGTTGGACATTGGATCTCACTACTCAGAGAGGACTCGACATTGGATCTCACTACTCAGAGAGGACTTGACATTGGATCTCACTACTCAGAGAGGACTTGACATTGGATCTCACTACTCAGAGAAGACTTGACATTGGATCTCACTACTCAGAGAAGGCTTGACATTGGATCTCACTACTCAGAGAGGACTTGACATTGGATCTCACTACTCAGAGAGGACTTGACATTGGATCTCACAACTCAGAGAGGACTTGACATTGGATCTCACTACTCAGAGAGGACTTGACATTAGATCTCACTACTCAGAGACGACTTGACATTGGATCTCACTACTCAGAGAGGACTTGACATTGGATCTCACTACTCAGAGAAGGCTTGACATTAGATCTCACTACTCAGAGAGGACTTGACATTGGATCTCACTACTCAGAGAAGGCTTGACATTAGATCTCACTACTCAGAGAAGGCTTGACATTGGATCTCACTACTCAGAGAGGACTTGACATTGGATCTCACAACTCAGAGAGGACTTGACATTGGATCTCACAACTCAGAGAGGACTTGACATTGGATCTCACTACTCAGAGAGGGCTTGACATTGGATCTCACTACTCAGAGAGGACTTGACATTGGATCTCACTACTCAGAGAGGACTTGACATTGGATCTCACTACTCAGAGAGGACTTGACATTGGATCTCACTACTCAGAGAGGACTTGACATTGGATCTCACTACTCAGAGAGGACTTGACATTGGATCTCACAACTCAGAGAGGACTTGACATAAGATCTCACTACTCAGAGAAGGCTTGACATTGGATCTCACTACTCAGAGAAGGCTTGACATTGGATCTCACTACTCAGAGAAGGCTTGACATTGGATCTCACTACTCAGAGAAGGCTTAACATTGGATCTCACTACTCAGAGAAGGCTTGACATTGGATCTCACTACTCAGAGAAGGCTTGACATTGGATCTCACTACTCAGAGAAGGCTTGACATTAGATCTCACTACTCAGAGAGGACTTGACATTGGATCTCACTACTCAGAGAAGACTTGACATTGGATCTCACTACTCAGAGAAGGCTTGACATTGGATCTCACAACTCAGAGAAGGCTTGACATTGGATCTCACAACTCAGAGAGGACTTGACATTGGATCTCACAACTCAGAGAGGACTTGACATTGGATCTCACTACTCAGAGAGGACTTGACATAAGATCTCCCAACTCAGAGAAGGCTTGACATTGGATCTCACAACTCAGAGAGGACTTGACATTGGATCTCACTACTCAGAGAGGACTTGACATTGGATCTCACTACTCAGAGAGGACTTGACATTGGATCTCACAACTCAGAGAGGACTTGACATTGGATCTCACAACTCAGAGAGGACTTGACATTAGATCTCACAACTCAGAGAAGGCTTGACATTGGATCTCACTACTCAGAGAGGACTTGACATTGGATCTCACAACTCAGAGAGGACTTGACATTGGATCTCACAACTCAGAGAGGACTTGACATTGGATCTCACTACTCAGAGAGGACTTGACATTAGATCTCACAACTCAGAGAAGGCTTGACATTGGATCTCACAACTCAGAGAGGACTTGACATTGGATCTCACAACTCAGAGAGGACTTGACATTGGATCTCACTACTCAGAGAGGGCTTGACATTGGATCTCACTACTCAGATGGGTTGGACATTGGATCTCACTACTCAGAGAGGACTTGACATAGGATCTCACTACTCAGAGAGGACTTGACATTGGATCTCACTACTCAGAGAGGACTTGACATTGGATCTCACTACTCAGAGAAGACTTGACATTGGATCTCACTACTCAGAGAAGGCTTGACATTGGATCTCACTACTCAGAGAGGACTTGACATTGGATCTCACTACTCAGAGAGGACTTGACATTGGATCTCACAACTCAGAGAGGACTTGACATTGGATCTCACTACTCAGAGAGGACTTGACATTAGATCTCACTACTCAGAGAGGACTTGACATTGGATCTCACTACTCAGAGAGGACTTGACATTGGATCTCACTACTCAGAGAAGGCTTGACATTAGATCTCACTACTCTGAGAGGACTTGACATTGGATCTCACTACTCAGAGAAGGCTTGACATTAGATCTCACTACTCAGAGAAGGCTTGACATTGGATCTCATTACTCAGATGGGTTGGACATTGGATCTCACTACTCAGAGAGGACTTGACATAGGATCTCACTACTCAGAGAGGACTTGACATTGGATCTCACTACTCAGAGAGGACTTGACATTGGATCTCACTACTCAGAGAAGACTTGACATTGGATCTCACTACTCAGAGAAGGCTTGACATTGGATCTCACTACTCAGAGAGGACTTGACATTGGATCTCACTACTCAGAGAGGACTTGACATTGGATCTCACAACTCAGAGAGGACTTGACATTGGATCTCACTACTCAGAGAGGACTTGACATTAGATCTCACTACTCAGAGAGGACTTGACATTGGATCTCACTACTCAGAGAGGACTTGACATTGGATCTCACTACTCAGAGAAGGCTTGACATTAGATCTCACTACTCTGAGAGGACTTGACATTGGATCTCACTACTCAGAGAAGGCTTGACATTAGATCTCACTACTCAGAGAAGGCTTGACATTGGATCTCACTACTCAGAGAGGACTTGACATTGGATCTCACAACTCAGAGAGGACTTGACATTGGATCTCACAACTCAGAGAGGACTTGACATTGGATCTCACTACTCAGAGAGGGCTTGACATTGGATCTCACTACTCAGAGAGGACTTGACATTGGATCTCACTACTCAGAGAGGACTTGACATTGGATCTCACTACTCAGAGAGGACTTGACATTGGATCTCACTACTCAGAGAGGACTTGACATTGGATCTCACTACTCAGAGAGGACTTGACATTGGATCTCACAACTCAGAGAGGACTTGACATTAGATCTCACTACTCAGAGAGGACTTGACATTAGATCTCACTACTCAGAGAAGGCTTGACATTAGATCTCACTACTCAGAGAGGACTTGACATTGGATCTCACTACTCAGAGAGGACTTGACATTGGATCTCACTACTCAGAGAAGACTTGACATTGGATCTCACAACTCAGAGAAGACTTGACATTGGATCTCACTACTCAGAGAGGACTTGACATTGGATCTCACAACTCAGAGAGGACTTGACATTGGATCTCACAACTCAGAGAGGACTTGACATTGGATCTCACTACTCAGAGAAGGCTTGACATTGGATCTCACTACTCAGAGAAGGCTTGACATTGGATCTCACTACTCAGAGAAGGCTTGACATTGGATCTCACTACTCAGAGAAGGCTTGACATTGGATCTCACTACTCAGAGAAGGCTTGACATTGGATCTCACTACTCAGAGAAGGCTTGACATTGGATCTCACTACTCAGAGAAGGCTTGACATTAGATCTCACTACTCAGAGAGGACTTGACATTGGATCTCACTACTCAGAGAAGACTTGACATTGGATCTCACTACTCAGAGAAGGCTTGACATTGGATCTCACAACTCAGAGAAGGCTTGACATTGGATCTCACAACTCAGAGAGGACTTGACATTGGATCTCACAACTCAGAGAGGACTTGACATTGGATCTCACTACTCAGAGAGGACTTGACATTAGATCTCCCAACTCAGAGAAGGCTTGACATTGGATCTCACAACTCAGAGAGGACTTGACATTGGATCTCACTACTCAGAGAGGACTTGACATTGGATCTCACTACTCAGAGAGGACTTGACATTGGATCTCACAACACAGAGAGGACTTGACATTGGATCTCACAACTCAGAGAGGACTTGACATTAGATCTCACAACTCAGAGAAGGCTTGACATTGGATCTCACTACTCAGAGAGGACTTGACATTGGATCTCACAACTCAGAGAGGACTTGACATTGGATCTCACAACTCAGAGAGGACTTGACATTGGATCTCACTACTCAGAGAGGACTTGACATTAGATCTCACAACTCAGAGAAGGCTTGACATTGGATCTCACAACTCAGAGAGGACTTGACATTGGATCTCACAACTCAGAGAGGACTTGACATTGGATCTCACTACTCAGAGAGGACTTGACATTGGATCTCACTACTCAGAGAGGACTTGACATTGGATCTCACTACTCAGAGAAGGCTTGACATTGGATCTCACAACTCAGAGAGGACTTGACATTGGATCTCACTACTCAGAGAGGACTTGACATTGGATCTCACTACTCAGAGAGGACTTGACATTGGATCTCACTACTCAGAGAAGACTTGACATTGGATCTCACTACTCAGAGAAGGCTTGACATTGGATCTCACTACTCAGAGAAAACTTGACATTAGATCTCACTACTCAGAGAGGACTTGACATTGGATCTCACAACTCAGAGAGGACTTGACATTGGATCTCACTACTCAGAGAGGACTTGACATTGGATCTCACAACTCAGAGAGGGCTTGACATTGGATCTCACTACTCAGAGAGGGCTTGACATTGGATCTCACAACTCAGAGAGGACTTGACATTGGATCTCACAACTCAGAGAGGACGTGACATTGGATCTCACTACTCAGAGAGGACTTGACATTGGATCTCACTACTCAGAGAGGACTTGACATTGGATCTCACTACTCAGAGAGGACTTGACATTGGATCTCACTACTCAGAGAGGACTTGACATTGGATCTCACAACTCAGAGAGGACTTGACATTGGATCTCACTACTCAGAGATCAGGTGAGGTTAAAACAACGAAAAAGCCATAAATTCAAAGTAAAAAATTGTCACCGCCTATGGCGAGATTCGAACCTGGCATCTTCCTGTCCAGAGTCCGATATATACCTCTAGACCTCCCATCCCTCCGTGCTCACCACAGTATAATACGGATTAGTTATGTCATCATTTAGTATCAATCATATAGTACTGTGAGTTAACAGGTGATACCCGATCGTCATCAAGCTATTGTAAGCAAAATAAAGAAAAATCACTGGAGTCTGTAGAAATGCGGTTTTACAGAAGAATGTTGAGAATACCTTGGACAGCTAAGAAGAGTAATGAAAATGTTCTGAAAGAGGTCAAAGCAAAAAGAGAGCTAATTTCCAATATTAGGAAGAAACAATCATCATTTTTTGGCCTTGTAATGAGAAGAGAATAACTGGAATATATTGTAACAACTGGAAAAATTGTGGGACGAAGAGTAGAGGGAAGCAAAGAGAAAAAAATACCAGACAGCATAAGAGAATGGCTTGGCAGAAGGTCAACAACAGAAATGATAAATAACTGTCGAGATTGAAAATTGTGGAGAGACATGATCACCAACGCCAGCAGGCCAGGTACTTGATGATGACTGTGAGTTAAGATAATTACCATCTATATGATATGGAACTATCTCATATTAGAATATATTATTTGTACTACTGTCAACTGGACAGTGTCTGTGGCATCCTCACATAGTTCTCTTATTTTGGAAAAGCCAAATGTTAACTTGAGACAAAACCAAAACGTCTTTTCAAACTAAAAAAAAAATATTTGCCGTAAATACATGGAGATTACATATTTATTTTTCATAATCCTTGATAGATGCCCAACGGCTGCCTGTTGTTTTAACACTTCGTCTTTTTTCATAATCCTTGATAGATGCCCAACGGCTGCCTGTTGTTTTAACACTTCGTCTTTTTCATAATCCTTGATAGATGCCCAACGGCTGCCTGTTGTTTTAACACTTCGTCTTTTTCATAATCCTTGATAGATGCCCAACGGCTGCCTGTTGTTTTAACACTTCGTCTTTTTCATAATCCTTGATAGATGCCCAACGGCTGCCTGTTGTTTTAACACTTCGTCTTTTTCATAATCCTTGATAGATGCCCAACCGCTGCCTGTTGTTTTAACACTTCGTCTTTTTCATAATCCTTGATAGATGCCCAACCGCTGCCTGTTGTTTTAACACTTCGTCTTTTTCATAATCCTTGATAGATGCCCAACGGCTGCCTGTTGTTTTAACACTTCGTCTTTTTCATAATCCTTGATAGATGCCCAACGGCTGCCTGTTGTTTTAACACTTCGTCTTTTTCATAATCCTTGATAGATGCCCAACGGCTGCCTGTTGTTTTAACAATTCGTCTTTTTCATAATCCTTGATAGATGCCCAACCGCTGCCTGTTGTTTTAACACTTCGTCTTTTTCATAATCCTTGATAGATGCCCAACGGCTGCCTGTTGTTTTAACACTTCGTCTTTTTCATAATCCTTGATAGATGCCCAACGGCTGCCTGTTGTTTTAACACTTCTTCTTGTTCTGCTCCTTTTTACCTATAACCCTGCGGGGTCGTTGCAACACCGCTGACGTCATCATTCTCCATTTCTCTCTATTTTCAGTAATTCTTTGGGACCCTGCAAAGTCGAGACTTGTTCACTCTTTGATGTTATCTTCTCATTTCTTTTACCTTTCTCTGCCTACACCTCCTCTTCGCTCTTATCACAGTTCCTTATATAACGATCTTTGCTGGGCCAGACGATCAAGAATATGTGGCCAAACCATTTCGTTGTGTGCCTCTTCAACCAAAATATTACCATGTGTCTCTGATTGCTTGTTATATTATTTTGCTAATTTATTAATTCTTGATATTATCTAAGTAATACACTTTAACACTTAGACAATCTCAAACTGATGTCATATCCGTGCTTATTATTTTAACTCTTAGCATACATCTTTTCACAAAAGATGTTTTAACAGGGTGACTAACGATAAATTTATAAGTAGCCTGACAGTTGTTCATATTTTCCCACTTATTAGTTCACCACAACCTGCCATCAATCTCTTTATGAACGTCTAATGATTACTCCAAAAAGGTCAGTCAATCTGTTGATGAACCCTGAACGATCAATCGAAGAACTCATAACGATTTTTCGAATTCCTAAAGATCATTCCAGAAATCTCTGACCATCGCATGATGGAGTTCAGCGATCCCTCTAGAAATTGTAAATGATCTAACAAAGATCTCATCATCATCATCATTGGGTGCCTTCTCCGCATCGAAGGTTGGCTACCATGGAGCGCCATTCCACTCTGTCTCTTGCATTGATGGTGCAGATTGTCGTAGGCTGACTTGTCCATCTTTTGATGTTACTCGTCCATGTTAGTCTCGGTCTGCCTCTGCCTCTTGTACCTTGTATTTTCCCCTCTAATATTACTTTTATTAGACTGTCGTGTCTTTTAACATGACCCAAAAATGTCATTTATCTTGCTCTAATTGTGTTAAGTAGTTCTTTTTTCACCCTTAGTCGCCCTAAAACTTCCTCGTTTGTTTTCTTTTCTTTCCATCCAATTGTACCTATTCTTCTGTAAATCCACAGTTCAAAGGCCTCAATTTTCTGTTCTGTTTTCTGGTCTAATGTCCATGTTTCTGCACCATACAGGAATATTGAGAAGATGTAACATTTTGCTATTCTTAGTTTTAGCCCTGTTGTTATTTGTTTTGATGTTAGTATATTTTTCATGGCATTGAAATTACTTTTTGCCATACCTATTCTTTTATTTATTTCAGTTGTACATTTTCCATCACTGGTTATAGTATGTCCCAGGTAGTTGTAGTTCTGAACTGTCTCTAGATGTATTCCTTCAACTTTGATATTTAATTGTAGGTCTTGAGAATTTCTTTTGTTTATGATCATAGTTTTAGTCTTTTTGATATTCATATCTAGTCCATATTTCTTGCTTGTCATGTTTATTTCATTAAGCAATTGTTGTAGATCTTTAGGATTTTCCGCTAGTAGTACAGTATCATCAACATATCTTAGGTTATTGATTATCTTCCCATTAATGTTTAGGCCTGGCATCTCAGTGATGTTTTTAAAGATTTGCTCAGTGAATAAATTGAACAAGCTTGGTGATAAGATGCATCCTTGTCTTACTCCTCTTTTTAAATCAATGGGTGTAAAGTTCTCTTTGTTATATTTTATTAGTGCTGTTTGATCAAAGTCTGAACAAAGATCTAGCTATTTCTAAATGCACTATAAACCTTTACTGATCGCGCATATAGACGTATTTACTCAGATTTGATACAGAGTAGAATACATTAAATATTAATTTACATATTGAATAAATAATTAGCAGATATTAATTAAGACAACATTGTGTAAGATAAATTATTTTAAAAATCATTGTTTTCCTTGCAATTTAAACAAATGAAAATTTTTCTTTTACCTTTTTTCATTCAGCGTTAGTCAGTTAGTTAATTATTAGTTTAATAGACAGTAATATGATATATATTATAACTTTTGTATTAATTTAGAACAGAAATCGTCGCTATGTTAATATTGTTGATTTAAAATATCAGGGACATAGTGAACGTCTTACCTGGACAGATCGACAATGGAGTTGAAATATTTAGGTGAACGTTACAACCCACCAGGTAAAATAGTGCGAAAGCATGACAACAAAAAATCAGTTAAAGATAAAAATGACTTGCACACGGCACCAAACTTGTCACATGGAGAAAAAGATCCAATGATTTTGTGGAATTTGTAAAAGACTGACTCGTGGACTGAACTTTGACCTTGTAAATCACAGATACTGACCAGTACAAAGAAGGTAGGTCACCTCATTTTAAATATCAAGCGAAATTTCTTCGCTGTACCTGTAGTAATTAATATAGGACATAATACCTAGACTGAGCTATGGCCATAAATCTAACTTGTATCATGTGGGAACATGTAAAAAGAAACAAATAAAGTTAGGATAACAAGTCACTTTGGAAATGAACTTCTAATGGAAACAGTATCAGCCACTCACCATCAGGTCGCCCTTTGAAGAACGTTACATTCACTATAGCCAGTCTAAAATAATCTCTGTTTCTAGCCAGACCTCCACTTCAGTAACAACGGTTTCAACATTTATGTTAGTTGTTATAAATCGTTCTTTTTCAGTGCGTTTTTATTTTAAAGCTTTTAATAAATGAATTCTTACATTATAGAGTCAATTTCATTTGAGCAATGGCATATTCTGCAGTAGAAAGTTAAAGAATTAAAAAACGTTGAAGATTCTTCTGTCAAAAGGTAATATTTTAAATAGTTACCAACACGACAGGTATTGAAACGTTAACCTTCAAATTGTTATTTCGTGCCTCATGTTTGAACCAGTCGCAGAAAGCCCGGTCATCAGAATATCAGTTTTATGAAGGAGACCAAAGTAGCAGAAGTCACGAATCTTCACGTTGACTAAGGGTTCAGCTCGCAAAACAGATTTCACTCTAGGAAATCACAAATGTGTTTAGCATATTATACATTTTGTTGCAACTTTAATCAATTTTATATTTTGTATGTTCTAAAACGTCAGAAATGTTATTTGCATTTTTGTTTCTTTAGAAAATACAACTTTTTATCTGCATGTTAATCGGTCTAATATATGTTTAAAAAAAACTCAATAATTTTAATTGCAAAAAGAAGTTCAATTATAGCCCATTTGTAAAAGGTATGCGCATTAATTCTGTGTACAACAAGACTGCAGACATTAATTAACCAGATGACTACAATGGAGACTTATCCTATTCTGATTCCCTTTCCTCATCTTATGTTCCTTGCTCACCTATGAACAATGAATGCACTCGGTGACCTAAACGTTCTGTGGCAGCTCGTAGGACAGAAACAAAGTTGGTCCATGTCCATCTTTCCAAAGACATATAAAGTCTGGTCCACACATATGTCTCCACAGTTCTATGTGAAGTTGTACGTGGTCACCCATAGCCCGTCAGTTCTCGTGACTGTTTCTTTGTATTATCTGAACCAAATGACGTTTCCAGTTTATGAGACTATATTTATAGAAAAATAACAGATAATATGAAATGATTAAGATTAATTATCGGTGAATAGCAAAGTCATGATTTCAATGGCCATGCAGTGGAGTGATGATACAGCATACATTGGAAATAGAAGGTTTAAACAAATGACAAAATAGAAAGTTGAGAATATCTCTTCTCTGTTATGTTTGTCCGTCTGTCTGATCTTTAATTCTCGTGCTAATCTTCAAAGCTTTAACATAATGAGGTATTCACGAATTAGTCCGTGTCTTGTGCCAGTCTCTAACATTATAGGAATGCTCGCCTGTTCTGCTTTGATATCGTCAATTCATTTTCTACTGTTTACCTTCACGTTTTCTACTGTAAAATGGTATTGGTCAGGACGTTGGATTACATACTACACCTTATCCACCATAATTTGATTTTCTCTTTCAACCTAAGAACCGCTCTATGTAATTGCCAATCTATACTGCATATGGTAAGTAAGTAAAGAGCCTAATCACGCCAAGTGGCGTATAGGGAATATGGTATTAGTGATCATAATTTTTACAGACCTTCGGCACATGATTTTTGGGGTAAATACTGCATATAACTGTAGAAGAAATATAAGTAAACAGAGTGGTGCTTATATAACAATATTTTGTACTATAAGAAAGTAGAAATAGGAAAGTTATCCAGCCCTAAAAATATCTCTCTAAAGAAGCATTAATTGGTATAGTAGCTGTGCTCTCTTCTCTTTATCAACGTTACGATATTGCCACAGTCGGTATATCAGAGTTTTTACTGAGCAGAGGTCCTCACACAGAAAATGTATACGGATCCACTGTCCTATGTGTTCTGTTAATTCATGCAAATAGTTCGTGCAATTAGTTCATTCAAACGTTCAAATGACGTCACCTGAAAGCTTCCATAAACTCATAGCTGAGTGCTGTTGTCATTATTAGTGAATCAGAACTGGCCAAGATCCGTCTGGACTTTTCCCACACTATAATCCTGATAATTGATGAACTTTAACTGAGTGAGACTGTCTTAACCGAAAGTTATTTGCTGAAGTCGGTTGCGTGGAACGAAAGTCATGCATATATCGCAGCTTAATGTATGCCCTGAACAACACAAAACAAGCTCAGGTAACTCTCATTTAAAGTAAGAAGTAAAGGAAGAGAAACCATCTCGGTCAGACGTCTAGGATATTAAAGTAATAAAATGGAGTATCATTTGAAGCAAATGAAATCCGCTAAAATTACTAGACTTCAGATGTTATTGGAAGTCCACGTTAAATTATTAAAGTATAATTTGGAAACTCTAATAATGTGAAATACAGCGTGACATGAGTAACAACGAACAATGTTTGAGGTGGATTATAAATTATTTAACCAGCAAATTAATTGAGTAATTATCAGTGGCAATCGTTATCGCTGTCGGAAAGACTCGGTAAATAATGTAGCAGCAATTATTCTTGTCTTCTTCTCTTCGTCATTTTCATCTTCATAATCATCTTCATGAAATCAATAGAAAAGGAAAAAGAAAGCTTCGTATCTGTAATCTTGTGATGATTTAGCCATACAAGTATTATATTGAACATAGATACATCTTTACGACACATATTACCATTGCTGGTGTATGTCGGGGGGGGGGGGGGGGTGTCTTGACAGGACCAGAGGGATAAATATATAGATAGATATAGTCACAAACACTTACACTATAGACAAACACCTACACTATAGACAACCACCTACACTATAGACAAACACCTACACTATAGACAAACACCTACATGATAGTCAAACATCTACACAATAGACACAACCGTCTACACTATAGGCACAAACACCTACACTATAGCGCCCCCCCCCCGCCCCTTTCCGATTAAATCTCTTCATGGCCCGACTTTAAAAAGGCCGTAGGTGTTGGTGAGTAGTGTTGTTGCTTATAGAGAGCTCTGATATTTGCGCCTCTAGGCCCGACGCATCCGACTTCAGCAAGGTATTCTTGTGTATTGGGTTATCTCCCTTTCCTCTTCGATCCTTTGTCAGAACACAACCTTTAATAGTAAGTGCTTGCTTGCTTACGTTCGCCCGATGACTAAAGTATTCTAGAGTATTCGTAGACTGTAGAATTCCTCTTCGTCATCCGCCCTTAAAAGGACGTTAAGTGGGCGTGTCTGCGTTGTGTTGTGGTTTGCAGTATAACTGTTATATTTGCGCCTTTCGGCCCAACACATCCGACTTCAGCACGACATTTTTGAGTACCGGGTTGTCTTCCCTCTTCGACCTCTGCTCGCTTGGCCAGACTAGACAGGTTAGTCTGTTACTGGAGGCACCACGGAGAGGTGGAGCAGGGTCTGGATGGTTTTGGTTCACCGATCCTGGCGCAAGCCATCAGCTGTGGGTCGCTGACAACTTCTAGCTCTGGTGCTGGAATAATAGTAAGTAAAAGTAAAGTACCACTGTCACTATTTAAGGTCACTAACATTTATTTACAAGGTGCACCTCGAGGCGGTTGTACGGGATATTAATTCGTTTTGGTTCACTGATCCAGGCAGAAGCAAACAGCTTTAAGTGCAAGTACTGATGTGCTTCCCATGCCCAAAGTTCTATAGGTCGTTTCAAAATATTTTGAAGGTGTTTAAAATTCCATATCTCTGCAACCAATTGATTGACAATGCTGAAATTTTGCATATGGTCTTGTGATTTTTTGGTCCCAAGAAGTACATTCATTTCCTCACCAACAAACGTATAGTTTTAAATATTCTTTATTTGAAGTATACAAATTTAAGGCATTTTGGTCAAACCATATATTTGGAGGAATTACCGCTTCATATGAGTGAGCACCCACGGACTTGTCATCTTGAACGTAATGCGCGCCAATTTCCCTGTTTTAAGCACTAAAAAACACATAAAACGCGTCATAGTTATAATTTTATATCCGGTGCATCCCATTTCCTGTCGTTTTGTTGTGATTTATGTGCAACGGCGTATCCTAATTATTGGGTAATTTCGTTAAATTTGTGATCTGTTAGTCAATGGGTATAAAAGTAAAGTTCCTTACATTGCAATCAGTGGCAATAAAGGTGTATAAATATTTTTGCATAGAAGCTAAGCGTGGAAAACTGTATCGAAGCATCTCAAGGCCAGAAAAGAGAACTATTCACGCATTGGGTATAAGCAAACGCTTTTTCAAACAAGTGCTTAAAGCTAACGGAGTGTCCAGTTCAATCAAGACTAAGACGCTAGGAAGAAAGAAAGTAGTAGATAGTTTTGACAAGGAAGTGATTAGAAGAGCAATTTGTAAAATGTTCGATTCCAAAGCAACTGTGACTTTAAGAAAACTGAAAATTCGACTGAGAGCAGAAAATGACATTGTTGTGTCGAAAACAACATTATGGAGAACTGTTAGAAGCATCGGTTTTACGTTTAGAAAGTACGATAGTGGTAGAAATGTCATCTGCGAGAAGCCGCACTTAGTTTCTATGAGGAGTAAATATTTACGTGAAGTACGGGAAATGCGTAACCAAGGTTATGATATTGTATTTCTAGATGAATCTTGGATAAATTCTCACCACACAAGTGCAAAGGAATGGCAGTTATCAGATGGAAGTATTAAAAGATGTGTACCCACTGGAAAATGACAGCGTATTATAATGGCACATGCAGGCAGCCGAAAAGAAGGGTTGGTGAAAAATGCAGAACTTATATTCACCTCTAATTATACTGACAACAGGGACTATCACACCGAGATGAATGGCCATATATTTAGAGAGTGGATTGAAAATACTCTTCTTCCAATTCTAGACAGACCATCCTGTCTGGTAATGGACAACGCGTCGTACCACAACGCTGTGGCAGAAGAAGACAAAATTCCTACATCTACCAGTACAAAAGATGTTATAAAGATTTGGCTAAGAAAGGAAGGAATTCCATTTAACGAGGGATTTTTGAAACCTGAATTACTGTCACTTGTTAAGAAATCGCAAAAGACCAAAGTATTCCAAATAGACAAAATCATTCAACAGCATGGTCATACGTGCTTGAGACTGCCCACTTATCATCCACAATTAAACCCCATTGAACTCGTTTGGGCAAAAATTAAAGGGCAGGTGGCAGCTGAGAATACAAGTTTTAAACTATGCGATATAAAAGGACTGACATATGCTGCTCTATCACAGATTGACAAAGATTTTTGGTGCAAATGTGAAGATCATGTCTTAAAAGAAGAAAATGACTATTGGAAAAAAGATGGACTATCGTTCGTTCAGCCCAGATTAGTAATCAATATGTTAGACTCCTCTGATTCAGAATAAATGAAATAATAATGGACGTTTTTATATGTCCGCATGATCAATCTTTAGCTAAAGTTGATAACGTTTTGAAAATGTAAAGATTCTTGATATGTGTACTGCAGGCATGCAAAGAAACTAAATCACTTTCATATGTCTTGTTTACGTAAAATAATGAAAGTCACATGGAAAGACATAAAACGAACAATGTAGCTCTTTACAGTGAAGAGGATCCCGTGCTTACATCGGACTCTTTAGTCACATGCGTACCCATAAACAATAACTTTGCTTGATATGTCATGCTCGTTATCGCTCGCAACGGATAATTAATTTTTTTAAATGTATTCTTTGTTGTATATTGTTTAAATAGTTTTCATTAATGGAACTGTTTATACGCTGATTTGTTTTAGACCGTCTGTAAAGGCTATAACATTGACATTCTCGTAGTATTTTAAAGAAAGTAAACAATAGAAAGTAAACAGTTGATAAACGCCTCCAACTTTCAAGTTGTGTAGAGACGCCTATGTCGAGAAGCTGATTTCCATTAATGTACGGTAAATTATTTTCTCCAGGAGCAAAAAGATCCGTAAATTCACTGAGATCAAAGGAAAGTGCTGCTTCATGATGAAGCATACTTCCTACATCATTAAATTTTGTGAAATCGGTGGGACCTTGGAAAAACAAGGCCAGATGCAAAAAATCAAGTTTGTAAGTGCAGGGAAAGAGGAGATATTTCATGTTAATCGTGAACATTTAGATTTGAAACGACCAATAGTGACAGCATTTTTTCTACGTGTAAACGATGAGCGCGTGCCGTGCTGCGAAATCCACTGTTTCGCTGGCTGAAAAGCCGACGTCCGGTGTTCAAAACCCGCGGTAGACAGAAAGAATGTGCTTCCATTGGGGGCGGAATACAAATCCAGATTCTCACAAACCGTGGCGACTGCTTTAACTATCAGCCTTAATCCCTCTTATCCTGTCATGAACCCCACGACATACACCAGAAATGGTAATATGTGTCGTAAAGATGTTTCTATGTTCAATATATTACTTGTATGGCAAAATCATCACAAGATTATAAACATGAATCTTTCGTTTTCCTTTTTCTATTGATTTCACTCATCGATAACTTTATTTCGTCCTCACTTTGAGGGCGTTAAGCAAGCGCATTTGCGCTGGTTGTCGTTTACAGGAAGCCGCGACACTTTTGCGGCTTTCAGTCCAGGCATCCGAAGTCAGTGCGACACCTTAGTTAAAATAAGTAATTGACCTTTCCTTTTCAAACCCTACTAGTACGGTCAGATTGGTTAAGTAGTCAGCTATGAGTCGCTGACTGAGCCAAGTTCTTGTCTTTTGATAAAAATTATCGAATGAGCAAGGTTAGTTAAGGATGCATTTTTTTTTAAACTAGGCACCATCATAAAAATGTCATTTCGATTATTGTTAATTTAGTTGTATGTGTGAGGGGTGGGGTGGGTGTATGGATATGTATGTTTGCGTGTGTGACTAGGTAAGAAGAGAGATAAGGAAAGTCACTCATTTCACACGATTCTATTGGGTGATATCTACTGTCCAGTTAGATGAGGACTGGTTTTTCTTATTTTATCACTTGATCCTTTGCAGAGCGTTGCATTCACCATAGCTCGACTGAAAGAATCTCTCTCTCTCTCTCTCTCTCTCTCTCTCTCTCTCTCTCTCTCTCTCTCTCGTTCTAGCCAGATCTCCCACTTCATCTGTTGTCATGCTGAAGCTCTCTTTGATGTCATGAAATCGTCTTTTTCTTGGTTTGCCGCTTCCTCGCCGTCCTGGAACCAAGTTTTTCATTAGTTTCTCTCTCTCTCTCTCTCTCTCTCCCTCACGCTCTCTATCTCTCACTCTCTCTCTCACTATCTCCATCTCTATCCCTCTATCTTAAAAATTGTAAAAAAATATTCCTGTAGTAAATCATCCTCATTAACAACGTCTCCCAACGAAAATCTCTACAATGAAACTGACAATAATAACATACCAACAGAGGTCACAAAATATAGCGCTGGATAAGTCGTATTCTAAAAATGCTTCGGGTTGCTTTATTGATAATAGCTCTCCGCTGGACTCTAGATGGAATTAATTGAAACGGAAGACCAAGAAAAACATACAGAGGATTATATATTACAGAGCTGAAGAAAAACGATTTTTCGCGGGGTAGGCTTAAAAAACTGGCTCAAGGAAGAAAAGTGTTGATCTCTAAAGGTGGCTCTATATGCCACATAGAACAGGAGAGGGATTGAGTTTGTTGTTACCATTAAATAATTGTATAAATATATTGCGTAAAAACTGGGGACTGGTTGGTCTCGAGGCAAGATGCCGGTCTCTCGAGAGAGAGATTGTGAGTTCAAATCCCAGTTGCACCAATTGGGACTTTTATTTGTGGCTTTTCTCTGCGGCAGCCACCCCTGGTCTCAATAGCGAGGACCGGCTTGAGACGTCACATACTCATTGACTGAAAAATATGAGTGCCTCTGAAGACGGAGTAATCGGTCTGCGCGGCGAGGGACTCCTGTGCACACGGCTGACAGGCAAAAACGGATTAACACGCAAAATTCAGTTCCTAGTGTATATGGACTTTGACAGGGATGAAAATTGGTGCGAAAAAAAATAATTAATTAAATAAAAATAATAATTATGTTCTGGTTATTAACAAAGCCATACCAACACGAGCGCATTCAATATATTTAACACATCGCATTATATGTTGATGGTTTTTGTTCCTAACTAATACAACTAGATGCTATTGTATCCACTATTGCAATCAACATTCCCTTTACATAGAAACTATATCACATATGAAGACTAAAATTAAAATATAACTTCTTTCACGTGTTAGTGTTAAACAAGCTGTTATAGTTGATTTTCATGGCACTTCGGACAAACCCAAAGGTGTTCCATCTCTTGCATTCGTTCCTGCTGGTTGCCATTCTTACATACTCGACTTTTTGTCTTCCAAATTGCTTTCTCACATATGATTTTAGTGATATTCAAAATAAAAAAGTGTGATTTCCTTCGAGATATCGCTCACTTGCAAATCTAGCATGTCTACCATTGACATACACGAGATCATGACCTCCACAAGAGGGATACTTACAGGGCTCTAATCTGGGAGCCCGAAATTTAATGGAGCCCTGACATTGAGATAATATTTGATATTATTGTAAGAGTTTATTGTGTTAATCGGTTTAGTTTTTAAAAAAAATAAATATATATGTTTATGACATCTTTGTAAATGTTAGATTTTAGTACATCTCTTCACATAAGGCGCTGCCCTTAACCTTAGCGGTAGGTATTGACGGGGGGAGGGAGGGAGAGAGCGCAAACAGACCTATCTCTGGGGCCCGCAAACGCCCTGTCCTTGGAGACTTGTTTCAGGATGTTGGGGGTTACGCCCAAGGTTAGTCTATCAGCCCTTTGTATCACAACGAACACCCGCATGACCATGTCATAGGCGATTCTATGGGAAGGGGAGAGAGGGGTGGGGGTAGTCTTGAGGTACGACTTTGACTTCAGGACATGAAGGAACCAGGTTCAAAGCCAACCAGAAGCAGCGGTGATTTGTCAAAAATAAGAAAATGTAATCAATGGTTTCTTTATTATGTTTCCCTGCCCAAGATCTCTTGGGCAGTGAGATCCGGTGTATAGCCCTCTCGGATAATGGCAATAAAAAGGAGGTCCCGTTTGCGTTCGCGCATGTTAAAGAAGGAGGTCCCGTTTGCGTTCGCGCATGTTAAAGAAGGAGGTCCCGTTTGCGTTCGCGCATGTTAAAGAAGGAGGTCCCGTTTACGTTCGCGCATGTTAAAGAAGGAGGTCCCGTTTGCGTTCGCGCATGTTAAAGAAGGAGGTCCCGTTTGCGTTCGCGCATGTTAAAGAAGGAGGTCCCGTTTGCGTTCGCGCATGTTAAAGAAGGAGGTCCCGTTTGCGTTCGCGCATGTTAAAGAAGGAGGTCCCGTTTGCGTTCGCGCATGTTAAAGAAGGAGGTCCCGTTTGCGTTCGCGCATGTTAAAGAAGGAGGCCCCGTTTGCGTTCGCGCATGTTAAAGAAGGAGGTCCCGTTTGCGTTCGCGCATGTTAAAGAAGGAGGTCCCGTTTGCGTTCGCGCATGTTAAAGAAGGAGGTCCCGTTTGCGTTCGCGCATGTTAAAGAAGGAGGTCCCGTTTGCGTTCGCGCATGTTAAAGAAGGAGGTCCCGTTTGCGTTCGCGCATGTTAAAGAAGGAGGTCCCGTTTGCGTTCGCGCATGTTAAAGAAGGAGGTCCCGTTTGCGTTCGCGCATGTTAAAGAAGGAGGTCCCGTTTGCGTTCGCGCATGTTAAAGAAGGAGGTCCCGTTTGCGTTCGCGCATGTTAAAGAAGGAGGCCCCGTTTGCGTTCGCGCATGTTAAAGAAGGAGGTCCCGTTTGCGTTCGCGCATGTTAAAGAAGGAGGTCCCGTTTGCGTTCGCGCATGTTAAAGAAGGAGGTCCCGTTTGCGTTCGCGCATGTTAAAGAAGGAGGTCCCGTTTGCGTTCGCGCATGTTAAAGAAGGAGGTCCCGTTTGCGTTCGCGCATGTTAAAGAAGGAGGTCCCGTTTGCGTTCGCGCATGTTAAAGAAGGAGGTCCCGTTTGCGTTCGCGCATGTTAAAGAAGGAGGTCCCGTTTGCGTTCGCGCATGTTAAAGAAGCCTTGGCAGTTAGAATCGAAATGAGTAGGCCACAAATATGGCCGCCGCTGATCGGGCAAAACTGTTAGCAGAAACCTACCCACGCCGTGGATCCCAGACCGTGTTACGGAGTTCGTGCACGTGGGCCAGGATTCTTCTGGGATGTTCTTGAGGGGGATATCGCAGCAACTATTGGTTCGTCCAGGGAGCCGCGATAGCTCAGTGGTTAGTGAACTGGATTGCAAAGGACAAGAGGTAAAATTCGATCCCAACCGTCGGCTCCGGGTTCACCCAGCCTTAAATGGGTACCGGATTTTTTTTCTGGGAAAGTAAAGCGACACGGGCGTAAGACCGACCACATTACCCTAAAATCATGTGCTGAGGGTCTGTAAAATTTATGGTCACTAACACTATATTCCCTATACGCCACTTGGCGTGACGGGTCTCTTTACTTTTTTGTTGTTGCTTTTTTATGGATTCGTCAAGGTGCTCGTCGTCAAGGTAGCAAAAGAGACTGCAATCAATATAGAGGTATATCTCTTCTCAGCCATGTAGGAAAGCTATACGCCAAAATTTTGGAAAAAAGGCTGAGACCAATAATAGAGCTCAGTTAAGCGATTCTAAAATGGGGTTCCGAAAAAACAGAGGATGTACCGACGCACTATTCACACTAAAACAGCTTGCAGAAAAAACGACAGAACACAATAAAAACTTATAGATAGCCTTCATTGACCAGGAAAAAGCATTCGACAGAGTAAACAGAGAAAAACTGTGGGAGATACTAACAACATACGGAGTAAGCTAACATCTAACCAACCTTATTAAAAGCCTCTGCGTCAACAGCAGCTGCAGGGTCAGAACAGCAGCAGGCTACACAGACCACTTCGAAGTTAGATCAGGCGTAAGACAGGGGTGCGTACTATCGCCCTACATGTACCATATATGCAAGCTAGCCAACCCATCAGAGACAGAGGAGATCAACGAGCTTCTATTTGCAGACGATCAGGCACTAATACATGAAACAATAGAAGACCTACAAGAACACTTAAACAAACTCAACATCTCAGGCACAAAATACAACATGAAAATCAACATCAACATCAACAAAACAGAAGTCATTAATGTCGCCAAAAATAAACAGAATATCAACATAACTATAGAAGGCAGACAACTACAACAAGTAGAGGAATTCAAATACCTAGGAAATCTAATGACAAACGATAATTCTCAAATAGCAGAGATAGAATCAAGATTCAACAAAGCTTGTCAAATCATCGGACAGTTATCACCACTATTGTCCAACAAGGAAATAACTCTGAAGGCAAAACGAGCACTATACAATACAATCTTCATCCCAACGTTGTGCTATCAATGCCAGATCTGGACCCTAGATGCAAGAACAATAAGAAAAATAACCTATACAGAGATGAAATGTGTTAGACGAATGACAGGAAACAGTCTGAGAGATAAGATCAGAAATGAAGAACTGAGAAAAAGGCTAGGAATAGCCCCCGCCATAGAATATATAAAGAAACAACAGATACAATGGTTTGGCCACGTGACAAGGCAGAAAGAACAAAACACAACACAACGAGCCTTCAACAAACGTTGTGAGAACACCAGACCCAAGGGTCGACCACGAAAAAGATGGGTCGATGGAATATTAGAAGCACTAGGAAACATAACAACAGCTGAGGCAAGCAGAAGAGCAAAAGACTGCAAATTGTATCTTCCCTCGACGCTGAAAGGCAGATGAGGAAGGAAAGAAGAAGAACAGGAAGTCCAGGTGTTGATAATGACTCAACAATAAACAACTTGGTAATGGGATTATTAAGGAAATGTCGCTGGTGACCATGTCTCTAGATCCACAATTTTCTGAGTGTAGAAGGTTGTTTATCGTCGCTGCTATTGACTTTCTACAATCTCTTAAAACTGTCTGGTATCTTTTTTCTTCTTTTCCCCCTTTTTTCTAATTTTCCCTTCATTTTCCAATTGAAACAATTTGTTTCACATTTTCCCTTCTCATTACATGGCCTGAAAATGATAGCTGTTTCCGACCGATAAATGGGAATGAGTTTTTTTGTCTCCGGTCTCCTTTAGTACGCCTTTAGTACTCTTTTTAGCTTTGCACGTAGTATTCTCACAGATGATGTAATTAGTTTAATATTCTAAATTGATCAGTAAGGCGGGATAGTGGTTAATATATTGTGCCATCTATCCTGCTTCACAATAAAGACAAATATATGCACAAGAAGACAGAAATAAAATCATGTTCAGACACTAAAACACTCATATATGCACACATTCACATGCATATACAAACGTACATGCATACACACACAACTAAAGAAAGTACGCCAAGTGCAGTATAAAAGAAAAACTCTATGAACATTAATTCTTTCTTTCCATTCCCCCCATTCTATTTATTATTTTTGCCGTTTTTATCCTGCCCATTATTAATCACTTTCTCCGTGTAAACCTATTATTTTTTACTCCCTGTGTAATTTATTATAAATTTAATATCTTTTTTTTTCTTTTACCTTTGACATTTTGTCGACGTTTTTTGGTCATTATCTCATTTTTACTCCCCTTTCCGTTTCTTTTATTTTAATCTTCCTTTAATCTGCAAAATATAAACAAAAATCCTTCTTTGATTCTCCAGCGTCTACATTTTAAAAATGTCAATATTTTTTAATAAAAAAAAAAAAAGATCTTTAATGCGCACAACACGAGCGCCTTTTAGAGCATTTTAGGGCTCCGTCACTCTAGAAAGATGACTTCAAAAGTTGTATTTGCGGCTTTGTACAATTATTTGTTATAGGTCGTTTCAAAATGTTTTGAAGGTGTTTAAAATTCCATATCTCTGCAACCAATTGATTGATAATGCTGAAATTTTGCATATGGTCTTGTGATTTTTTGGTCCCAAGAAGTACATTCATTTCCTCACCAACAAACGTATAGTTTTAAATATTCTTTATTTGAAGTATACAAATTTAAGGCATTTTGGTCAAACCATATATTTGGAGGAATTACCGCTTCATATGAGTGAGCACCCACGGACTTGTCATCTTGAACGTAATGCGCGCCAATTTCCCTGTTTTAAGCACTAAAAAACACATAAAACGCGTCATAGTTATAATTTTATATCCGGTGCATCCCATTTCCTGTCGTTTTGTTGTGATTTATGTGCAACGGCGTATCCTAATTATTGGGTAATTTCGTTAAATTTGTGATCTGTTAGTCAATGGGTATAAAAGTAAAGTTCCTTACATTGCAATCAGTGGCAATAAAGGTGTATAAATATTTTTGCATAGAAGCTAAGCGTGGAAAACTGTATCGAAGCATCTCAAAGCCAGAAAAGAGAACTATTCACGCATTGGGTATAAGCAAACGCTTTTTTCAAACAAGTGCTTAAAGCTAACGGAGTGTCCAGTTCAATCAAGACTAGGACGCTAGGAAGAAAGAAAGTAGTAGATAGTTTTGACAAGGAAGTGATTAGAAGAGCAATTTGTAAAATGTTCGATTCCAAAGAAACTGTGGCTTTAAGAAAACTGAAAATTCGACTGAGAGCAGAAAATGACATTGTTGTGTCGAAAACAACATTATGGAGAACTGTTAGAAGCATCGGTTTTACGTTTAGAAAGTACGATAGTGGTAGAAATGTCATCTGCGAGAAGCCGCACTTAGTTTCTATGAGGAGTAAATATTTACGTGAAGTACGGGAAATGCGTAACCAAGGTTATGATATTGTATTTCTAGATGAATCTTGGATAAATTCTCACCACACAAGTGCAAAGGAATGGCAGTTATCAGATGGAAGTATTAAAAGATGTGTACCCACTGGAAAAGGACAGCGTATTATAATGGCACATGCAGGCAGCCGAAAAGAAGGGTTGGTGAAAAATGCAGAACTTATATTCACCTCTAATTATACTGACAACAGGGACTATCACACCGAGATGAATGGCCATATATTTAGAGAGTGGATTGAAAATACTCTTCTTCCAATTCTAGACAGACCATCCTGTCTGGTAATGGACAACGCGTCGTACCACAACGCTGTGGCAGAAGAAGACAAAATTCCTACATCTACCAGTACAAAAGATGTTATAAAGATTTGGCTAAGAAAGGAAGGAATTCCATTTAACGAGGGATTTTTGAAACCTGAATTACTGTCACTTGTTAAGAAATCGCAAAAGACCAAAGTATTCCAAATAGACAAAATCATTCAACAGCATGGTCATACGTGCTTGAGACTGCCCCCTTATCATCCACAATTAAACCCCATTGAACTCGTTTGGGCAAAAATTAAAGGGCAGGTGGCAGCTGAGAATACAAGTTTTAAACTATGCGATATAAAAGGACTGACATATGCTGCTCTATCACAGATTGACAAAGATTTTTGGTGCAAATGTGAAGATCATGTCTTAAAAGAAGAAAATGACTATTGGAAAAAAGATGGACTATCGTTCGTTCAGCCCAGATTAGTAATCAATATGTTAGACTCCTCTGATTCAGAATAAATGAAATAATAATGGACGTTTTTATATGTCCGCATGATCAATCTTTAGCTAAAGTTGATAACGTTTTGAAAATGTAAAGATTCTTGATATGTGTACTGCAGGCATGCAAAGAAACTAAATCACTTTCATATGTCTTGTTTACGTAAAATAATGAAAGTCACATGGAAAGACATAAAACGAACAATGTAGCTCTTTACAGTGAAGAGGATCCCGTGCTTACATCGGACTCTTTAGTCACATGCGTACCCATAAACAATAACTTTGCTTGATATGTCATGCTCGTTATCGCTCGCAACGGATAATTAATTTTTTTAAAATGTATTCTTTGTTGTATATTGTTTAAATAGTTTTCATTAATGGAACTGTTTATACGCTGATTTGTTTTAGACCGTCTGTAAAGGCTATAACATTGACATTCTCATAGTGTTTTAAAGAAAGTAAACAATAGAAAGTAAACAGTTGATAAACGCCTCCAACTTTCAAGTTGTGTAGAGACGCCTATGTCGAGAAGCTGATTTCCATTAATGTACGGTAAATTATTTTCTCCAGGAGCAAAAAGATCCGTAAATTCACTGAGATCAAAGGAAAGTGCTGCTTCATGATGAAGCATACTTCCTACATCATTAAATTTTGTGAAATCGGTGGGACCTTGGAAAAACAAGGCCAGATGCAAAAAATCAAGTTTGTAAGTGCAGGGAAAGAGGAGATATTTCATGTTAATCGTGAACATTTAGATTTGAAACGACCAATAATACTTTTTTTTTAAGAGAACAAGACAAAAGATCTAGAAATATCTTACCCAGGTCGTACCGTCCATCTTGGAATGTTGAAGTGATGAAGGTCAAGTACAAGACTTGAATCGGCGTCTTAGCTCGCAAGTTTTTACCCATATGTGCTTGACCGTCTATTAATAAGTGTTCGGAGACTTCTGAACCGTGTCGCCTCAAACATCGAAACTCAAGATTCGAGGCAGTATTCCTCACCGCCCCAGAGTAGTACTACCCTTAGTACCAATTTCTGGCAGCGGCTGGGTCGACCGCAGGGGTAATTTTTTTCCCCCCCAACCACGAGTACAACTCACACTGATTCCAGCGGGAAACGGACACGGGTTGTCCGAACGTCGGTAGCCCAGTTGGGTGGTTTTCGCAACTAAACCAAGGCACCCATGTTGAAATAATGTAGGGTCAAAACGTTCATTCGGTGGAATTAGTTTGTAATAATCAGAATGATGATATACAAAATGTGTAGAGCGATACTTGTTACAGTAAACGTTCTACATAAAAGTTTGGTGAACGCTGAATATGTGTATATACAGTTTTAAAAGAACCGTTATGTAGTCTGCATTAACTGAGATGGGGAGCCGTGATAGCTCAGTGGTTAGTGAACTGGACTACAAAGGACAAGAGGTAGGGTTCGATCCCAACCGACAGCTTCCGTTTCACCCAGCCTTTAATGGGTACCGGATTTTTTTCTGGGAAAGTAAAGTTGCACGGGCGTAATACCGACCACATTACCCCAAAAATCATGTGCTGAAGGTCTGTAAAATTTATGGTCACTAACATTATATTCCCTATACGCCACGTGGCGTGACGTGGGCTCTTTGCTTTTTTTTTTTTTTTATTAACTGAGATGAGAGTTTCAGCTAGGGGAAAGTCTATGGGGGGTGGGGGGGGTGTCTATGTAGTGTGAGGTTGAGGTACTTGCTTCAAGTTGAGAATGAACCCAGTTCAAACCCACATTTTGAGAGAGACCGGTTATTGTTCACCTGATTCCTGATCTCAGAGGTAAGTATCAACGAATACCTGTAACAATTGGACACGGGTGATAATAAGAGGACGATTGTTTAATATGAGCACGTAAAAGACATTTTGTCATTGCCAAATAATTGGTTATATGTCGCTCTCTGGATATTTTTTTTTTTTAAAGTAACATTCTTATATTTTATTTGCAGTAATTAACAAGCTTTTAAAAAAATAATCTGATGGGATGTTCGCCGGTTCGACGATGTTCGTGCTCTATGCTGTGATATTTCTCTGTTGTCAAGAAAAAGGTTGGAATATTAAAATACAATCGTTGAAGTATATGATAATATTGTAGTAACACAGATACTAATGTAGAATACAGTGGTACGGCCACGTGACCATACTCGTCGCGGCTCGCTAAATCAACATTATGAGTAGAATTGTTATTGGAAGAAGGAAGTATATATGGATATTTTTGCAGCAATTGAGAAAATTCAAAAAAAGCAACAGAAAACAAAGAGAACAATAACCGAGGGGGTTGGGGGGGGGAGGGGAGAAGCGGAAGCAAGAACCAGTACTCTTGAACACGAGGCTTCGCCGCTAGGGACCTACATTCAAGCACACTGCCAAACTGTAATACAAAAAAATATTCTTTCCATTATTAGACTTATATGCATGTGTTCCCCAGGTGATTAGCGTGTAAGATAACGACAATATGTCAGGTTTATACATGTTAATTGGGAACTCGGAGTATAATTGTGCTGGATAGTTCATTTCTGAATTGTTGCACAACATTTAGCGCCACACTACCATGATTCAATGCATCAGCGTTTAACGATACGTCAATGTTTAGCTGCACACCATCTTGACTCTGAATATCTGCTTTGAACGAAATAACGTTTATCGACACATCATAACATTGTTTAACCACATAACAACGTTCCTTAGGTAAAGATTATTATGTGAGGAACTATAGTAACCGATAACCTCGTATTGTGAGGATCTCTAAATTATAGTAACCGAGAGCCTCGTATTGTGAGGATCTCTAAACTATAGTAACCGAGAGCCTCGTATTGTGAGTATCTCTAAACTATAGTAACCGAGAACCTCGTATTGAGAGATCTCTGAACTATAACGGCGTCCTAAATTAAATAAAATCCTAACCAATATTTTCAATTAAAAATCGTGGCTAACTGTGAGGCAAACATTTTGTGTCCCAATTATCAGTATCATCATCGTCATCAGTTCGCGTGTCACAAACTGAGTCATTATAGCAGTGACATTGTAACGTACAATTCGTCCCAAACCAACCGGCTGCACAAACTAGGTCATTAACTTCCAAGGTCTCGAACGAAGCCAGCAAAATAAAAACTTGATCTACAGCGGTGGTTAACGAACTGTTTACAAACATTTATTATCAAACCGTGGTTACATTTCTAAAAATCCGCCAACTCGCTGTGATAACAAATAGACGTGTTCTGATGGCTGTGACATCATGTGTGACCCGGAGGGTACAGACTGTACATGCAGGGAAAGGTACTGCGGTTCAGGCTGCGCTCTCAGATGCCCGGACAGCTGTTTCAACGACGCCCGTGAACAGTCAGCCGGGAACTGTACATGCAAGGGATCGTTCTACGGGTCAGACTGCACCCTCAAATCTCCGGACAACTGTTTTAACGAAACCTGTGAACAGTTAATCGGGGCCTGCGTCTCGTATGTCGATGATTCCCACGTTAAGAAGAGTACTACAACAAACCCAAGCATATGGATACCTTAATGTGTTTCTGTGCCTGACATGGTTCATTTCTTGGTGTTTTTCCGTGAAACCATGGCTCATATCTTGATGTGTTTCTGTGCTAGCCATGGCTCATATCTTGATGTGTTTCTGTGCTAGCCATGGCTCATATCTTGGTGTGTGTCATGTTAGTCATATCTCATATCTTGGTGTGTCCTTGTTAATCATGTCTCATATCTTTATGTGTGTATATGTTTAGTCATATCTCATATCTTTGTGTGTGCATATCTGTGTATGTCACATCTCATATCCTTGTGTGTGCATGTCTATGTTGATCATATCTCATATATTTGTGTGCATGTCTATGTTAGGCACGTGTCATATCTTTGTGTGTGCATGTCTATGTCAGTCATATCTCATATCTTTATGTGCATGTTTATGTTAGTCATGTGTCATATATCTTGATGTGTGTCAGTGTTAGTCATGCCTCGTATCGCTGTGTGCAAGTCTGTGTTGGTCACATCTCCTATCTTTGTGTGTGCATGTCTGTGTTAATCACCTCTAGTGACTCGGGCAGATGGTGCTCGTAAACCTGGGAGGGCCAACCATCTAAGGGCAGAATCCCCCTACAGAAAAGATCATCTGCTGCCTTGCAGGAAGATTGGGGACAATCAAAGGTTAAGGAATGCAAACCTGACTAAAATGCTGGCTGAAATCGGATGCGCTGGGCCACTGGCGCAGAACACAGTACAACGTTTTAACGGGTATTCAATCAGAGTGGATCTGGCGGACTCTAATTGTGATGTTCTGCTAGGGGGGGGGGGAGGCGATCAACACACTTAACCTGATAGCTGACTTCATGTGTGAGTCTGGAATCCTACTCTGATTGAGTCCTGATCGCAGAGAGAGATAGAGAGAGAGAGAGAGAGAGAGAGAGAGAGAGAGAGAGAGAGAGAGAGAGAGAGAGTTCGCGTGTTTTTTATAGAACGTTTTACTCATCAAAACTTGTCAGAAAGAATCTCTGCCTCTGGCAAGATTTCCAGTTTCTTCTGTTGCCAAGTTCAAGGTCTCTTTGATGTCTTGAAAATACTTTCTACATTGTCTACACAGAAGCTTCACAGCTCTAGTGCATCTTGATGTCTATACCCATTCTACCATGATATGTCCAAGTCTCGTCTTCCTGGAGCCATGCCTTCCATTATTACTTCCAGCTACTGGACAAAGAATAATTTGTTATTCGTTTAATTGATCACATTTTTGGCGCACTATAAAGTAATCAGGAAGCTGCGATAACTCAGTGGTTAGTGAACTGGGCTACAAAGGATAAGAAATCGGGTTCGATTCTGATCGACGGCTTCCAGGTTCACCCAGCTTTAAATGAGTAATGGATTTTTTTCTGGGAAAGTAAAGCGGCAAGGGCGTAATACCGACCACATTACCCCAAAAATCATGTGCTGAAGGTCTGTTAAAAATTATACTCACTAAGACCATCTTCCCTATACTCCACGTGGCGTGACGGGGTTCTTTACTGACTTTTTTTTACTTTATAATGTAATTAATTAAAGTAGTGTAGCCACTTCAATAAAGGGGGGTAGGGGGAGGGGGCCTGAAAAGTAAAATAGGGGAAGGCATAGTTCATAGAGGACCCATCAGGGGTAGACACTGAAGAAGGTAGGTTCAAGACCTCAAAGAGGTCTTGCGCATGAGAACAGAACTAGCGAGAACTCTGGCCAGAGACAGAGAGTCTTTCAGACGGACTGGCTGAAGATTACAACATTTTACAAAGTACATGCGACCTGATTATGATTTAAAAAAAAAAGTAAAGTACCCCCTGTCACGCCAAGTGGCGTATAGGGAATATGGTGTTAGTGACCATAAATTTTACAGACTTTCGGAGAATGATTTTCGAGGTAATGTGGTCGGTATTACGCCTGTGCCGCTTTACTTTCCATAAAAAAAATCCGGTACCCATTAAAGACTGGGTGAATCGGAAGCCGTCGGTTGAGATTGAACCCTACCTCTTGTCCTTTGTAGTTCAGTTCACTAACCACTGAGCTATCGCGGCTCCCAGACCCATTATGATGATGATAAAATAATCAGACAGGAAACAACAACAACACTGTAATGCGAAGCTCCCCGTGTACTAACACATTTGTTTACAATTTTTGTAAATCAGTTTTTCTTAGCGAACAAATTACTTATCTTATCTTTCACCTTATACTTGGACACAGAAAAATAACCTATCACAGCAGAAGTTTATCTGATTCTGCATCGACATTGCACTTTTATCTTCATTATCACAGCATTTTGTCACTTATATTTTAGCTACTCTTGGATATCATTAATGTCCCTCGAGACACGCGGGGGGCGCGGAACTTTCATAAACATGAATCGACGTCACGTCTTCAGGTGAGATAGATGGAAGTAAAGTTATTTATAGCCAGAAGATGAGGCTTAGTTGATGCATAGAGGGACTTATCAACCAACACAGAATTGGAGTCGTCAGTTGCTGCAAGGCATGGAGGGGATCTGAGCACCCATGGATATGTTCGGAGTGCAATGATGATAACCAACGAATAATTCAATAAGGTAAAGGTAAAGTACGAGACTTGAACCGGCGTCTTTTCACGCGAGTTTACACCTATATGTGCTCGTCCGCCTTTCCAGAAATGTTCGGAGATTTCTATATAGTGTCGCCTCAAGCATCTAAACTCAGATGCGAAGCAACATTCCTCACCTTCCCAGGGTAATACCCTGGTACCCATTTCTGCCAACGGCTGGGTCGACCGTGGGGGTATTTTTTTTTTCTAACCACGAGTACAATTCACACTGCTCCCAGCGGGAATCGAACACAGGTTGTCCGAACGTCGGTAGTCCAGTCGAGTGGTTTTCCCAACTAGGCTACCGAGGCCCCCGAATAATTCAAAAGTTCAATTTTAGTTACTCTGCCCATTTGTCTATTTTCAGAAATATAAAATGAATGCTCCTCATCTGTTGTACTCTCAAGCTGATTAGAACACGTTTTATCTTAAATTTTAAAAACATTTTTACGGTTAAAATTGATGATGCACATTAGACAAGAAAACTGAATACGAAAATTGAAGCCTTTGAAATGTGGATTTATAGAAGGATAAGAGGAACAGGAATAATTGGATGGAAAGAAAAGAAAACAAATGATGAAGTCTTACAACAATTAAAAGTGAAAAGAAAAGTACTAAACACAATTAAACAAGACAAATGAGATTTTTGGGGCATGTTAAAGGACACAGCAGTCTAAAGTAATCTTGGGAGATAAAATACAAGGTACAAAAGGTAGACCACGACTAACATGGACGAATAACATTAAAAGATGGACAAGTCAGCCTATGACAATCTGCACCACTAAAGCAAGAGACAGAGCGGAATGGTGCTCCATGGTAGCAAACATTCGATGCGGAGACGGCACTCAATGATGATAATCTTTGAAATGTGTCCAGTTATTCTACTCTTTCTTCTTCTTTCTTTCCTCATTTGCCTTTCAGCGTCGAGGGAAGATATAATTTGCAGTCTTTTGCTCTTCTGTTCGCCTCTGCTGCTGTTATGTTTCCTAGTGCTTCTAATATTCAATCGATCTATCTTTTTCGTGTTCTACCCTTGGGTCTGGTATTCTCGCAATGTTTATTAAGAGCTCATTGTGTTCTGTTTTGATTACTCTGCCTTTTCACGTGGCCAAACCATTTTATCTGTTGTTTATTTATATATTCTATGGCGTGGGTTATTCCTACCTTTTATCTCAGTTCTTCATTTCTGATCTTATCTCTCAGACTGTTTCCTGTCATTCGTCTAACACATTTAATCTCAGTAGAGGTTATTTTTCTTATTGTGTTTGCATCTAGGGTCCAGGACTTTATTCTACTAAAATATCATGAATGCATACAATAATTGAACGAGAAATTTCACATTTTTGTGCGGTATCATAAATTAAGAACCACTTCCATGAACCATCACTTTTAAGAATGAGTGGAATGGACCCGATTCAGAAGACCGTCACTAATTAATTTTACAAAGTGTATGATCTATGAATTAAGATTAGAACTTAAATGCCACTTTGAAGATTATGGCAAGCAGGTGTGTTTATGAAACCACTTCGCGTGTTTTATTTCTGTGAATGTCGGTGGAGATGTGTCGTACAAGATACAAAACTGTTAGAGAAATGGTAAAGGGTGTCTCATGTCGTGTATTAATGTCGTAGGTGCGTAAAGTAATAAATTTCACTGGACGAGGTATACATCATTTGGATATGAGGGGATCAGTGCTCTTTTCACTTTAATTTTATCGTCCCCACAACACGTATTCATGTTTGCTTCAGCTGGGCTGACTGGTGAGTCAAACTGGGTTCGGAAGAACTTCCACTTGTTATTGTGATGGCAGCGCCGCACCGCTGATGGTAACAAGGTTAGGGTAATGAGACAATGATAATATATCGACAATTTATTAACTCTTAATTCCGGATCAACGTCTAAACGTTTATATTTGAGCGCATCCCTTGTAGGTTCTAGTGACGTAGCTTAGGTTACCAGCGCTCGGGGCAAGGCAAGTAGTGGGCCCTTAACTGAATATTTTTGTATCAATTATACAACTTTTTTTTTTTCAAAATTGTGTGCCCGTAATAATTTTGTACATTGACCAACCACCCCTCAGACACCCCACCTCCCCTAAACTTTTCCCAGATATTATTGATATATAAAATAAAATTCCAAATATTTTCTCAACCAATTTGTCAAATTGCTCAAGATCTTCTCTGTCTGTTTCTTTGAGTATAGATTTTCCTATTCAGTTTTCCAGATTCTCCTACACAATTATGTGACTAATGTTATATAAAAAATTATAATTTATATCAGATTCTATTTCCGTACATACTCTTATCGTCACTTTTGGTAACGCGGTAATGATTAATTATTGCAGTTAACTTAACTGTTTCAGCCGTCTACATTAGGATATTATTAAAATACAAAATTTAAGAAGAAATTCTTTGGCCTTAGTACTTCTAAAATTAAAATGACATGAACTCACTAATAATACCATAGTCTATTTACTTCTGAATTGTTAGTCAGCAATCTGTTTTGGGAAATGCTATTTGGTTTAATGTCATCAATGAGTATCTGCGTGTGTAGCTAAGTATATAGTACAGTTTTAAGTTCTTGTGTTCGCGAAAAGACGTTCTTTACATAAGTTCCAAAATATATGTTTTTTTTTTATTTCTCTTTGCTGTCTATGTTATATATATATGGTGGTGATCAAGACCACTGTACTGTATGAGACACACAAATATACAAAGGTGTATCAACTTTAACAGCATATCTTGTGCTGTCTGTATGAGAGTTAGTGGCTGCGACAATGACATAATTTGTGTATGTAGATAATATCTTAGGTCGCTATCGTTATGTTACTAGTTTTTAATCGCCTAGCTATAAATTTGGCAGTTACTATATTTTATATACTTCAATGATATAGTAAATATGACATTCATTATTACATGCATTTGAACGTCGATAGGCGTGATAGTTTGCGATCTTTTTTCTACATGTTATACGCAGCGCATGAAACTATAGCAATCAGCGAAACACAGCACACCAAGACCATAAACCATACTGTTTATCAAGTTAGAAGCGATCAATGAGGTAATGCACACACTAACAAATAATGTCGTTGGTTGATCACATATTTTTTACTTTGAATTGCTTCTGAAGATTTAGTTTTTCTTCTCAAAGTAGTATAAAAGCGAGAGATTACTAATATGACTCTACTTACAAACTCTCTCATATTTACACATTCTCTATATGTTCTCATACCCCACTCTTACATAAAAATTCTCACGTACATACTTCCCCACGCTTGCCCTTAAATGCGTCATCTTCGTGATGTACACATTTACAACTTAAATATATTCGAATGTTAAATCATCATTTTATTTATGTACTTTTTATATATATAATAAATATAACATAAACTGGATGTATTTGAAAAGAGGTGTCTCAGAAAATTTCTTTTTTTTTTTACCATGCAATGGATTTAAGAGGCCCATGCGCTGCCAGGAGAGTAAAGAATAGCGGCGCTGTACCCTACCAGGCATGTTCGTAAGAAGCGAGAAAGGAGGGTTGGGCATGGGACTGGCTATCCCACACTGTAAAAATATAAGCCGAAAAAACTTCACAAATATGGACAGGTCAAAGAGATCAAACTACCAAAGAAAGAAAGTTTACAGGAGTGCACAAATTATAGGGGAATTATACTACTATCAGTGCCAGAAAAATATTCAGCCGAATCATTCCGGAGAGACTAATAGAGGCCATAGAGAAACATTTGAGAGATGAACAAGCAGGTTTTAGGAAGAACAGATCATTTGCTGATCAAATAACTACCCTACGTATAATAATTGAACAAAGTTTAGAACTAAAATCCCCACTTTATATTGGATTCATAGATTACGAAAATACATTTGACAGAAGAATTCTTTGGAAGTTGCTGAGTCATTACGGAATCCCCATAAAGTTTATTAACCTGATAAAAACAATGTATGAAGGAACGAAATGTAGTGTGGTGCATGAAGGACAGCTTACAGAAGCATTCGAAATATAAACAGGAGTAAGTAAGGCAGGGATGCCTTCTGTCTCCATTTCTCTTTCTGCTGGCCATAGATTGGATTATGAGAATAACTCAAAACAACAGAAATGGGATCCAGTGGTCACTGACCAAACAACTTGATGATTTAGACTTTGTTGATGACATAGCTCTCCTATCACACAGCCATCAACAGATGCAGGTTAAAATGAGTATACTTGATGAGAAATCAAAACAGCTAGGTAGGACTGAAGATTAACAGAGATAAGACCAACATTATGAGAATTAATGCAGTTGGCAATAACCAAATAAAATTAGGAGAAATACCTTTACTAGACGTACAATCTTACATATATCTGGGCAGTAATATAGATAAATAGGGAGGAACAGAAAATGATACCAAAATAAGGATATCAAAAGCAAGAGAAGCTTTCATTGCACTGGGAAACATACCGAAATTCAAAGAAATTAGGTTAAATACAAAAATAAACATTTTCAACTCCAAAGTTAAGTCGGTCCTATTATATGGCTGTGAAACATGGAGAACAACTAAATTGACAATCACGAAGGTACAGACTTTCATTAATGGATGCTTACGCAGAATAAAAGGATGGAAATGGCAGGACAAAATCACTAACATAGAATTATGGAAATGTACCAGTCAAATACCAGTGGATAAAGAGATACAGCGAAGACGATGGCGCTGGATAGGACACACACTACGGAAGCCAACTGAGAGTATTACACAACAGGCCCTTTTTGGAATCTCCAGAGGAAAAGACAAAGAGGAAGACCAAGGAATTCTTGGAGAAGACAGATAGAAGCAGAGATGAAGATGATGGGGAAGACATGGAATGATCTTAAAAGAATGGCAAAAACAGAACGACTTGGAAAGTGTTTGTTGAAGACCTATGCTCCATTTGGAGCTAAAAAGTTAGAAGAAGAAGAAGAATGGATTTAAGGCTAGTGCATAAATAAGAGAAATGACAGAGAATTACAAATATCATCTATAATCAAGAAAAGATCGTGGTGATGTGTTGCCCATGTGATGAGAGATGAAAACAAGAGAATCTCAAAGCAGGCTCTCAAATGGGAACCAGCGGTTAAAAGAAAAAGAGGTCGACCTTGAGAAATACTAACAAGAACGCTCAGACGAGAGACAACAACAGCAGCCATGAGCTACCTCGACGAGATTGAACAACTTGTCCAGAAAAGGGACATGTGATGACATACAATGCTGGTCCGGTGCATGATCTGATGCTTGATAACAAAGGTCGTTGAAAACAGCGAGTCTATAATTTCCGCCCTGTGTGCCGTCTTTGGCTCGAAAGGACAATAAATTTACTTTTGAAATATAAACAGACAGGCATCAATATATATCAATAAACAATCACGTAAAGGTAAACATTAATGTCATGCTTTCTGTTTTGTGTCTTTCCCTTTTCCGAAGTCATTCCCATGTTTTTTTCGGGAGTTTAGATACAATGTCCAGCCCTCTCAAATAATAATAGTAGACAAAGATCCCGTGTGCATTTGAGCACGTTAAATAACCCTTGGCAGTTACAATAAAAAAAGTAGGCCATAAATTTGGCAGCTGATCTGGGAATATTAATAAGAAAACCCTCGCCATACCACGGAGTTCATGATCGTGGGTCAGGGTTCTTCTCTGATTCGTCATCATCAAGTACCGGGGATGCAGGCGTAGGTGATCATGTCTCTCCATAACTTTCGATCTCGACAGTTATTTATCATTTCTGTAGTTGACTATCAGCCAAGCCACTCTCTTAAGCTGTCTGGCATTGTTTCTGTTTGCTTCCCTCTATCTCTTCGCCCTTAATGTTCCTAGTTGTTACAATATATTCCAGTTATTCTCTTCTCATTACATGGCCAAAAAATGATGATTGTTTCTTCCTAATATTGTAAATTAGCTCTCTTTTTGCTTTGGCCTCTTTCAGAACGTTTTCATTACTCTTCTTAGCTGTCCATGGTATTCTCAACATTCTTCTGTAAAACCACATCTCTCCAGACTCCGGTGTTTTTCTTGTCTGTTGTCCTATTGTCCATGATTCACATCCATATGTTAAGACTGGCTCTACATAACATTTCAGAACTCTTCTCTGATTATCTCGCGCTTCTCGAGGAGGATATCGGAGCAACTATGGATTCGTCTCCTGTGCAGAGATGATGGTCCTAGCAACAAGAACAACTATATAATTCTTGATGTGGTATCTCTATACTAGAACCTCTCAATAAGTGGCTTCATAAATCTTATATCGCTTGAAAATCATTAGGAAGGCATACATTTATTTTTGTCAGGGATCCATCCACTGCTGGTGTTAGCATTTGAAAAAAAGAGAACTGGTCATGATTCTAAAAAAAAAACAGCCTACTAAAAGTAATCTTGGAAGGGAAAATACAAGGTAAAAGAGGCAGAAGAAGACTAGCAATGACGAGTAACACCAAAAGATGGCCAAGTCAGCCTAAGACAACCAGCATCATCAAAGCAAGAGACAGAGCGGAATTGTGCTCCATGGTAGCTAATCTTCGAATGACACTCGAGATGACACTCAAAGATGATGATGATGGGCATTATTCTATTCCTTGATGTTTTTATCAATGGAACAAACTATCCAAGCTCAACCGTGAAAATAAAGATTGTTTTATTTTAAACGCAATATGTTCAATTCTCATAAAGAAGTTAATACGGGGAAAGACGAAAGTGCACACACAAATCCGTGTATGCTATGAAATCATTTAACTAGAAAAATATCTGACAAAGTGACGAATCACTTCCGGTTATACGTTCTGCCGAATTCAGGCTTTGAAGAAATGTTTTTTTTCTAAATCCTTGTACAGATTTTAGCTCCTGTCAATTGGGATCGAAAAAGGAGCCAGGTTGTTCTCAAACTATTCAAAAACCAAATCTAAAGCGTCAAACTGGAAGGCACAGATGTTTCAGTTTATTATAATTTGCATCACAAAAGAAAATTAGAAGAGGAATAGACAGGAAGTAGGTGAACTAGGCTACTGAGGGCAAAATGTTTAGTTCGATCCCTCGACAAAATGGTTGCAAGGTTTATCCAGCTGTTAATAGTACCATATACATTTTTCTGAGAAAGAAAGGCGGCCCGAGGTAGTACTGACCATAGAATTGCTGCCGAAGGTGAAAAAAAAACTTATAGGAACTAGCACCATCTTCCTCAACACGCGAGTTTGCTCGAGGTGAAACAATGGTTATTGCTTTCATTAATTATCACACCCCCCTCCCCCTTTTCGATATAATGCGTAAGGCGACCATTTCAAAGTTAGCAATGACGACAAACGAAGATGTCGGCACGACACTTATTGATGATGTAAACAATGCAACAAGGGTTTAGCTGAATTCGTGACACCGTTTTGTTCATGATAAGGAATTCAATGAAACGTGCTAGACCAGCCAGCGAAAGAAATCATCTGTATATTTACGAGTGTGCACTGTTTGGACTGCAAAGACTACAGTGAGCTCTGTTCTAGAAACTAATGATAATCAATATTTTAAAAATCTGTTTATTTAAGGTTATTGATGCAGCTACCACCATTCCCACTCTCCCCTTCTCTCCCTTAAAGAAACAAGTAAACACCCTTATCGTGTGTTGTTTCCTCATCGAATTTGAGTTACGATGGAGCGGTTTTTTCATTGTCTGTTGATTGTATGGTCCATGTCGTCCTGAGACCTCCAGTTCACCTCATAATGCTGTCACTTTAGTCTTTGATTGCCTATGCCTTGTTTATCTTTTATTTTGTATTTCAACATGATTGAAGTGAGTTACTGTGTTCTATGTTTAAAAGAAATTTGCATTAGTCCTTTCTTGATTTCCGTTCACTAGAATCGCCACTTTATTATGCCATCATCTGTAAACGTTGTCACAGTACCTACTTATCGGTAAAAGGCAGACGTTTAGTTGGTCGATTTCAAGAACACCTCTGTAACATCTCCTGAGACACTGGTACCCCTGTCTCCACTCATTACCCAAGTAAGATACCCAAGCCTCTTGTACCACGGCCTCCACACATTACCCAAGTAAGACACCCAAGCCTCTTGTAGCCCAGCCTCCACTCATTACCCAAGTAAGACACTAGTAAGGGGTTAAGGCAAAGAAATGCAAATGAATGCATAAAAATGCGAAGCTGCAGTAAAGCTGAATTCGAGGAAAAATTGAAAAAAAAAAAATTAAAAAATGGTATGTTAGAAGCTTTACGTGATTAATAGACGACACAGATTCGAACGACGTTTCGGCCAATAGGCCTTCAGCAGGAACAAACAAACAACATACACACACAGATATGTGAATAAATAAAACTAATCCTACATAGCTAACTAGTAATGAAACATCAAAAACAAAATAATCGAAATATGTTGACTTCCCTGTGTGTCGTGGACAGTGGTCAGGCTGGGAAAGGAATTTCTCACGGGTGTAGCTGTAATTTATACCCTGTGGTCAGAGGTGAAGGGTTCTAAAAATACACGAGTGGGGGGGAACGCTATCTAGGTACGTCGACTACAAAGGCACAGGCAATATCTGAAAGTATCTAAGGGCCCATAAATACATGTATACACACATACAGATGCGTGTATACATATGTACACGTGCAAGAAGAAGTGCACATACTAATACATATCAACATACACATACAAATACACACACATACATGTGTATGCATACAAGCAAGAGCACATATACATGCATGTATATGCGTATACATATATATACCAATACCCGTGCCTATGGATACATACATGCATGTGCACGTCCATACGGGGACAATCGTATGTGTGGAAGGGTTCTAACCGGGGTCAGTGTGCAAACTCGAAGGAGAAAGAATAGAACAGTGGAATGACAGGTACTCAAAAGGCGGAAAGAGTGAGATGTATGAGGGTGTGGTGCAATAAAAACATATGAGGGCTAAGTAGCGCAGAAAAAAGGTATATAGGAGAACACCGAAGTGCCTCAACGGGGACTAGTGGAGAAGAACTAAGAATAGCGTGGCATAGTAGATAGACTAAAGAGCCACCACATGGGTGGTAGAGAGGGCTATGCAAGAGGGGAGGAGCAGCCGAAAGGAAACTATGTGTATGAGTGTGATACATTCATGCCTCGTGGGGTCAGCGAACCATACTGGACTATGAGGCGATTTTCCAAAGTATAGCGGCTGCGGTCGCCAGAGTGACAGAGGACAATACCAGTGACACGGATGTCGTCTTTGCCCTTGTGATCTGGGGAGTTGAAATGGGAAGACACTGGAGTGCCAGTATTCTGTTGGACATCACGTAGATGTTCACAAAATCTTTCCGCTAATCTTCTACCAGACTCGCCTATATAGGTCATGTGGCATCGTTGGCATATAATGGCATAAATGATGTTGCGGGACACACATGTGAAGCCATGCTTGATCTCGAACCGTCCATTGGGGAATAAGACCGAGTCAGTAGGGAGCACATAGGCACAGGTGATACAGTTACGACCACAAGGGGCCGTACCGAAGTGTTGAGGGTCGGAGCGAGGGAGACGGCTCCTAACCAGAATGTCACCCAAATTCCTGTCGCGCTTGAAGGCGATCATCGGGGGATCACTAAAAAGTAGACGGGTAGTGGGATCAGAGAGGAGAATGGAACGGTAGCGGTTGAGTATCCTCACAGCTGCTAAGTTGTGAGGATGATATGTGAGGGTGAGTATAGTTCTCTCAGAAGGGGGGCGGTTGGAAGGGGTGAGTGCCTCGGGACGAGAGATAAGGAGGACCCGCTTGAGGGCAGACTGGAGGATCGAGTCTGGATAAAGCCGGCGGCTGAAGAAACCTAACATGAGGTGAGCCTGTCGGAGGAAATCTTGGTCATCCTGGCAGATGCGACGGAGACGCAATAACTGTGAGAATGGAATAGAGTCGCGACAAGAAGGTGAATGGGATGAAGTATAGAGAAGGTAGCAGTGGGCGTCTGTGGGTTTATAGAAAACCGAGGTGTGGAGGCCAGAAGTACCGAAAGAAACAATAAGATCTAGGAAGGTGACAGAGGAAGTGGATATACAAGATGTGATCTTGATAGCTTTGTGATAGCTACCAATATAGTCGATAAACCTGGAGAGGTCATCCTCAGGTAGATCAGTAAGTCCGAAGCAGTCATCAATGTACCGAAGGTATATGATGGGGAGAGGACCTTGATAAGAATTGAGAATTTGGTACTCCAGGTAACCCATGAATAGGCAAGCATAGCTAGGGCCCATCTTGGTGCCCATGGCTACTCCACTGACCTGGTCATAGAAGTTACCATTAAACTCAAAGGTGTTGAGGTTGAGTACAAGCTCAGTGAGGCGGAGAAGAGTTGCAGTATCAACAGAGGGGTGTTGTCTCTGGTCAAGAAAGAAACGTAGAGCCAGGAGGCTGTCGGAGTGAGGAATAGAGGTGTAGAGAGAGCAAACATCAAGGGTAAAAAGTCGGTATGAGCGACCTCGGGAGAGAGAGATGGAAGAGAAGATACTCAATGCATGGTTAGTGTCCTTGACATATGAGGGAAGACTGACGACCATAGGCTGGAAGACACTGTCTAGATAGTCAGATATGTGTTCAGTCGGGCAAGCACACGCTGACACGATGGGGCGTCCTGGATTGTCGATTTTGTGAATTTTGGGGAGCATGTAGAAAGATGGTTTCCCAAGACCACTATTATGAATAATGAGGCGGGACGCGCTAGGAGGGAGCCGGTTGGTTCGGATCAGTTCCTTGATGGTAGATTTGACCTGCTTATTGTAGAGGACAGTGGCGTCGTCAGGGCGGGGTTTATAAAAAGTGGTATTGGATAGCTGTTTGTTGCCCTCAGAAATATATAAGTCTTTGCGCCAAACTACCACCGCTCCCCCCTTGTCTGCCGGTTTGATAACAATGTCCTCCCGGCGGCGGAGATTAGAAAGGGCCCGAAGCTCAGAGGGAGATAGATTAGAGCGGTGAAGTTTTCTAGGGCACAGTTGTTGTATCTCACGTGAGGTGACATTAATGTAGTGATCCAAGGCCTGTGATGCACCGGGTTGAGGGGTCCAATCTGATTTGCGAGAATGGAAGCGAGAGAACTCATCTACAGGGGTGGGTGAGGAAGAAGTAGCAGTAGTGTCAGAGAAACGGTGCTTCAAGCGCATACGTCTATGGAAATCATGGACGTCCTTGCAAAGATTGTAGTGGTCACTGGAAGGACGACGCGGGATAAATTTTAAACCTTTAGAGAGAACAGACCTCTCATCATGTGAGAGGTGGAGGTCGGGGGGTATGCAGAAAACTAAAGAGTCGGGGGCCGATGTAGCGGGTGTGGGGGAGGGGGGGACGGGGCGAAGGTGGGAGATCTTCTTCTTGTGCTGGGAGGACATAAAAGTGTAGAGTTGCCTATTGAAGTCGTGGATGACCTGACGGATAACATTGTCGTTGCCGGTAATTAAACACCTGAGTCTCGCTACCAGTTGGAGGCGTCGAGTGCGCAGGTGGGAGACTAGCCTGGTGTGGTTAGCTAGGACGAGCCTCATACGATGGAAACCCAGGCGTCTTTCAATACTGTCAAATCGCCTAATTTCACTAGGGTTAGGCTGGTGGACAAAAGGGGTGAATTTAGAACGGAACCCATGTGGGAGAATCTAAAATCGTATACAATTATTGAGAAAGTTAACATGGCAACTGAATCTAGTAAGCTTATAAGTAGTAAAGGCGAGTTCAGTGGATATAGAAGAGATGTCTGTTGGTAAATGTTTGAAGGCTGATAGAGTGCCTCGGCGGATGGAGTTCGAGAACTTTTTAAGTGTGGGCATGCTGTCGGAGAGAGGAGCAGGGGAAGGGACTGGGGGAAACGAGCGAGAGTGGAAGATCTGAAACTGAAATGTGGTATGAGTGTGATGGTGATCACAGCAATGATAACAACGCTGTAGATGGCAAACGTACTAATACTAAAAGATAATATAAAAATAGCAGGTCTAAACTAAGATATATATATATATATATATATATATATATATATATATATATATATATATATATATTAAAGTAAACACATAGGACGAAATACAAACATTAAGTAGCAGCGGTATTGTACTAGTAAGGGGGTTTCCATCGTATGAGGCTCGTCCTAGCTAACCACACCAGGCTAGTCTCCCACCTGCGCACTCGACGCCTCCAACTGGTAGCGAGACTCAGGTGTTTAATTACCGGCAACGACAATGTTATCCGTCAGGTCATCCACGACTTCAATAGGCAACTCTACACTTTTATGTCCTCCCAGCACAAGAAGAAGATCTCCCACCTTCGCCCCGTCCCCCCTCCCCCACACCCGCTACATCGGCCCCCGACTCTTTAGTTTTCTGCATACCCCCCGACCTCCACCTCTCACATGATGAGAGGTCTGTTCTCTCTAAAGGTTTAAAATTTATCCCGCGTCGTCCTTCCAGTGACCACTACAATCTTTGCAAGGACGTCCATGATTTCCATAGACGTATGCGCTTGAAGCACCGTTTCTCTGACACTACTGCTACTTCTTCCTCACCCACCCCTGTAGATGAGTTCTCTCGCTTCCATTCTCGCAAATCAGATTGGACCCCTCAACCCGGTGCATCACAGGCTTTGGATCACTACATTAATGTCACCTCACGTGAGATACAACAACTGTGCCCTAGAAAACTTCACCGCTCTAATCTATCTCCCTCTGAGCTTCGGGCCCTTTCTAATCTCCGCCGCCGGGAGGACATTGTTATCAAACCGGCAGACAAGGGGGGAGCGGTGGTAGTTTGGCGCAAAGACTTATATATTTCTGAGGGCAACAAACAGCTATCCAATACCACTTTTTATAAACCCCGCCCTGACGACGCCACTGTCCTCTACAATAAGCAGGTCAAATCTACCATCAAGGAACTGATCCGAACCAACCGGCTCCCTCCTAGCGCGTCCCGCCTCATTATTCATAATAGTGGTCTTGGGAAACCATCTTTCTACATGCTCCCCAAAATTCACAAAATCGACAATCCAGGACGCCCCATCGTGTCAGCGTGTGCTTGCCCGACTGAACACATATCTGACTATCTAGACAGTGTCTTCCAGCCTATGGTCGTTAGTCTTCCCTCATATGTCAAGGACACTAACCATGCATTGAGTATCTTCTCTTCCATCTCTCTCTCCCGAGGTCGCTCATACCGACTTTTTACCCTTGATGTTTGCTCTCTCTACACCTCTATTCCTCACTCCGACGGCCTCCTGGCTCTACGTTTCTTTCTTGACCAGAGACAACACCCCTCTGTTGATACTGCAACTCTTCTCCGCCTCACTGAGCTTGTACTCAACCTCAACACCTTTGAGTTTAATGGTAACTTCTATGACCAGGTCAGTGGAGTAGCCATGGGCACCAAGATGGGCCCTAGCTATGCTTGCCTATTCATGGGTTACCTGGAGTACCAAATTCTCAATTCTTATCAAGGTCCTCTCCCCATCATATACCTTCGGTACATTGATGACTGCTTCGGACTTACTGATCTACCTGAGGATGACCTCTCCAGGTTTATCGACTATATTGGTAGCTATCACAAAGCTATCAAGATCACATCTTGTATATCCACTTCCTCTGTCACCTTCCTAGATCTTATTGTTTCTTTCGGTACTTCTGGCCTCCACACCTCGGTTTTCTATAAACCCACAGACGCCCACTGCTACCTTCTCTATACTTCATCCCATTCACCTTCTTGTCGCGACTCTATTCCATTCTCACAGTTATTGCGTCTCCGTCGCATCTGCCAGGATGACCAAGATTTCCTCCGACAGGCTCACCTCATGTTAGGTTTCTTCAGCCGCCGGCTTTATCCAGACTCGATCCTCCAGTCTGCCCTCAAGCGGGTCCTCCTTATCTCTCGTCCCGAGGCACTCACCCCTTCCAACCGCCCCCCTTCTGAGAGAACTATACTCACCCTCACATATCATCCTCACAACTTAGCAGCTGTGAGGATACTCAACCGCTACCGTTCCATTCTCCTCTCTGATCCCACTACCCGTCTACTTTTAGTGATCCCCCGATGATCGCCTTCAAGCGCGACAGGAATTTGGGTGACATTCTGGTTAGGAGCCGTCTCCCTCGCTCCGACCCTCAACACTTCGGTACGGCCCCTTGTGGTCGTAACTGTATCACCTGTGCCTATGTGCTCCCTACTGACTCGGTCTTATTCCCCAATGGACGGTTCGAGATCAAGCATGGCTTCACATGTGTGTCCCGCAACATCATTTATGCCATTATATGCCAACGATGCCACATGACCTATATAGGCGAGTCTGGTAGAAGATTAGCGGAAAGATTTTGTGAACATCTACGTGATGTCCAACAGAATACTGGCACTCCAGTGTCTTCCCATTTCAACTCCCCAGATCACAAGGGCAAAGACGACATCCGTGTCACTGGTATTGTCCTCTGTCACTCTGGCGACCGCAGCCGCTATACTTTGGAAAATCGCCTCATAGTCCAGTATGGTTCGCTGACCCCACGAGGCATGAATGTATCACACTCATACACATAGTTTCCTTTCGGCTGCTCCTCCCCTCTTGCATAGCCCTCTCTACCACCCATGTGGTGGCTCTTTAGTCTATCTACTATGCCACGCTATTCTTAGTTCTTCTCCACTAGTCCCCGTTGAGGCACTTCGGTGTTCTCCTATATACCTTTTTCTGCGCTACTTAGCCCTCATATGTTTTTATTGCACCACACCCTCATACATCTCACTCTTTCCGCCTTTTGAGTACCTGTCATTCCACTGTTCTATTCTTTCTCCTTCGAGTTTGCACACTGACCCCGGTTTGAACCCTTCCACACATACGATTGTCCCCGTATGGACGTGCACATGCATGTATGTGTCCATAGGCACGGGTATTGGTATATATATGTATACGCATATACATGCATGTATATGTGCTCTTGCTTGTATGCATACACATGTATGTGTGTGTATTTGTATGTGTATGTTGATATGTATTAGTATGTGCACTTCTTCTTGCACGTGTACATATGTATACACGCATCTGTATGTGTGTATACATGTATTTATGGGCCCTTAGATACTTTCAGATATTGCCTGTGCCTTTGTAGTCGACGTACCTAGATAGCGTTCCCCCCACTCGTGTATTTTTAGAACCCTTCACCACTGACCACAGGGTATAAATTACAGCTACACCCGTGAGAAATTCCTTTCATAGCCTGACCACTGTCCACGACACACAGGGAAGTCAACATATTTCGATTATTTTGTTTTTGATGTTTCATTACTAGTTAGCTATGTAGGATTAGTTTTATTTATTCACATATCTGTGTGTGTATGTTGTTTGTTTGTTCCTGCTGAAGGCCTATTGGCCGAAACGTCGTTCGAATCTGTGTCGTCTATTAATCACGTAAAGCTTCTAACATACCATTTTTTAATTTTTTTTTTTTTTTCAATTTTTCCCCAAGTAAGACACCTAAGTCTCTTGTACCCCAGCCTCCACACATTACCCAAGTAAGATACCAAAGTCTCTTGTACCCCGGCCTCCACACATTACCCAAGTAAGATACCAAAGCCTCTTGTACCCCGGCCTCCACACATTACCCAAGTAAGATACCAAAGTCTCTTGTACCCCGGCCTCCACACATTACCCAAGTAAGATACCCAGGCCTCTTGTAACCCGGCCTCCACACATTACCCAAGTAAGATACCCAAGCCTCTTGTACCACGGCCTCCACACATTACCCAAGTAAGATACCCAAGCCTCTTGTACCCCGGCCTCAACACATTACCCAAGTAAGATACCCAAGTCTCTTGTACCCCGGCCTCCACACATTACCCAAGTAAGATACCCAAGCCTCTTGTACCCCGGTCTCCACACATTACCCAAGTAAGATACCCAAGTCTCTTGTAACCCGGCCTCCACACATTACCCAAGTAAGATACCCAAGTCTCTTGTACCCCGGCCTCCACTCATTACCCAAGTAAGATACCCAAGTCTCTTGTACCCCGGCCTCCACACATTACCCAAGTAAGATACCCAAGCCTCTTGTACCACGGCCTCCACACATTACCCAAGTAAGACACCCAAGCCTCTTGTACCACGGCCTCCACTCATTACCCAAGTAAGATACCCAAGTCTCTTGTACCCCGGCCTCCACTCATTACCCAAGTAAGATACCCAAGTCTCTTGTACCCCGGCCTCCACACATTGCCCAAGTAAGACACCCAAGCCTCTTGTACCACGGCCTCCACACATTACCCAAGTAAGACACCCAAGCCTCTTGTACCACGGCCTCCACACATTACCCAAGTAAGACACCCAAGCCTCTTGTACCACGGCCTCCACACATTACCCAAGTAAGACACCCAAGTCTCTTGTACCACGGCCTCCACACATTACCCAAGTAAGACACCCAAGCCTCTTGTACCACGGCCTCCACACATTACCCAAGTAAGACACCCAAGCCTCTTGTACCCCGGCCTCCACACATTACCCAAGTAAGACACCCAAGCCTCTTGTACCACGGCCTCCACACATTACCCAAGTAAGACACCCAAGCCTCTTGTACCACGGCCTCCACACATTACCCAAGTAAGACACCCAAGCCTCTTGTACCACGGCCTCCACACATTACCCAAGTAAGACACCCAAGCCTCTTGTACCACGGCCTCCACACATTACCCAAGTAAGACACCCAAGCCTCTTGTACCACGGCCTCCACACATTACCCAAGTAAGACACCCAAGTCTCTGGTATAGTTTCCTGCTTTTCCATTAAACTCAGCCTTCTCATGGAGAACCGAGCAATAGCCCGTCTTGGCTCTCCCAATCCAAGAGAAACTAAACCCCTTCATTCTTTTCTATCACTACTGGCTGGCTGTATCCATTATACTTTTCTTACATTTATATTTATTATTATGATTATTTTCGTCATTATTTTTCTTCCTTACCCCCTCCCTACATCAATTACACTCCCCTCTATCTAGCGACTCTGCCTTTTATTGTTTAGTAGATATAACCTTTTCTCTCTTTTTATTTTTATTTATTTATTTTTTTTGTGCATTTTCCTTTCTTATTTCGCTATTAATTCCGAATGATGTCCAATCTGCTCAATAGGTGTAGCCATGTGAAAGTAGGGGCTTAGGTCCTGGCAGCTTTCTGGTTAGCGGTTAGTTCATTCTCCTCTTTGGATCGCGTTGTGACCATGATGTCATAAGCGAAGTATATTTTATTCTGTGTTTGTTAGTTGTTGTCCACCCTATTTCTGACGAAGTCCTATATACTGTTCTGTTTACCTAGTATAGCTGCTTAATATAATGTTATTTTCAGTTTTTTCTACTGTTGAAATAGAATGCTTTGTTTACATTTGTATGTGGTGGAAAAGGGGGAGGGGGGGGGGATATTAGTAAAGTAAAGTACCCCCCGTCACGCCAAGTAGCGTATAGGGAATATGGTGTTAGTGACCATAAATTTTACAGACCTTCATCACATGGTTTTTGGGGTAATGTGGTCGGTATTACGCCCGCGCCGATTTACTTTCCCAGAAAAAAATCCGGCACCCATTAAAGGCTGGGTGAACCGGTGCCGTCGGTTGGGATCGAACCCTGCCTCTAGTCCTTTGTGAGGGGAGATAATAGCTGTTCACATAAACTTTTCTTTCTTTCTTGTTTTATCTATTCACATCTCCTGCAGGACAAATTCTTCAAAGAACACTAACTCTTCTCTTAATCATGGAGAAAATATAAACCTCAGTTGTATCTCTTTCTTCGTCATCAATGATTTGCATTAAACATTTAAAATACACATATATATATATATATATATATATATATATATATATATATATATATATATATATATATACTGTGCTTTCTTAACATTTGGTCCACTTCGTCACTTATCCGAATACACGTACACTGATAGAGACTCTTGATGAAACGCACAAACACGCACTCACACACACACACTGACAGAGACTCTTTCAATGAAGCACACACACACACACACACTCGTGCGCACGCACACACGCGCGTCTTAATCATTTGATTTTTTTTTAAATTACAAAATAAATAAATTATTATTATATTATAATTATAAATAAATAACAAAAAAAAAAAAAAAAACAACAGTTATAATGCAATCGGAAATCGTATAAAAGACGAATGAAGAAGACATTTAAACTGATTGCTGATAGAGGAGTAATATAACTTATTACTATTATTGTCGTTCATTAATTTTAGTCTTTGGACTACTGTTGTTTTAAGATCTGCCCTTCAAAGTGTTCCTCCTGTGATCATTCTAGACACGGCTTTTTTTCTCTACCAGAACTCCCTCATGTAAAAGTAATCTCTCTCAGGCCGTTTGTTGCTGATGTTTTAGATGTCTGGCTGATCAGCGACACAGTGCTAGCTGCTGACGTCATGATAAGTGATTAAAAACTCAACTCCAGCTCCCAGCGGTATCCTGAAAACATTTATTAGTTTAGTCTAATGAGCAGGGTTGAAGATGTAAACCTGTTACTAAAAATATGATGTAGAAGATGGATGTTTTGGGTCGAAAGGTGCAAATATAGATTTTATTTTTTGTCTCTTTTTAACTCATCATCATCATGTACCGTACAGGTTGGCGTTGGCGAATCTAGCAAATCTGAAAACGTCACGCCAGTTGGGGTATTTTTCGGTTTTCGGTTTTTCTGCCCACGGTCTCTCATCATCATCATCACCTGCCATACCGGTTGGCGTAGGTGATCATGTCCCTCCACAATCTTCTATCTACAGTGCATCGAATGAGTTCTGTTGTTGACTGTTTTCCATGTCATGACACCAAGCTATCCAGTATTTTCTCTCTTTGTCGTCCGCGATCTCTCTTTCCTTTTATTTTGCCAGTTGTAACCAAGTATTCGACCTTTCCTCTTCTCGTGATGTGCCCAAAAAATGTTGATTGCTTCTTTCGGATGTTTTTAAGAGCTCCATTTTTGTGTTGGCCTCTTTGAGAACTTCCTCATTGGTCTTTTTAGCTGTCTAGGGAACTTTCAACATTCTTCTGAGAAATCCCATCTCTGTGGCCTCTAATCGTCTTTTCAGTTGTTTGTCTATTGTCCATGATTCACTTCCATAGGTCAGAATTGGTTCTATACAACTTCGATGAACTCTTTCTCATTTCTATTGATATAGATTTGGTGCATAAGATATTTTTCATTTTCTGAAATGCTATTTTGGCCTGAGCTATTCTGGTTTATATTTCTGTGTTGCATCTTCCATCTGATGTTATCACTGTGCCCAAGTATTTCAAACGTTGCACTTGTTTCAGATTTGTCTTGTTTATTTTTATGCTGCATGATGGTGATGATTGTTTCTTCGATATAATCATTACTTCTGTTTTCTTAATATTCAGACTGAGACTTTACTTGTTGCTTTCTTTTACTATTATATCTATCATTTCTTGTAGCTCATTCTCTGTCTCTGCTATTCTCTGTGTCATCAGCATATCGTAAATTATTTATGTTGTGACCGTTGACTTGAATTCCTTTTTTACCTACTGTTGATCTCATAATATGTTCGCTGTAAAGTGAAAACAAATCTGGCGACAGAACGCAGCCTTGTCTTTTTAACTACACAAAGTAATTACACCTATTTAATGCCCGTATATAAAAACGCCGTTGTAATATCTTTGTACAATCATGAATCGCCACAGCTAATTTCCATTATTAGGAAGAAACAATCACCATTTTTTGGCCATGTAATGAGAAGAGAATAACTGGAATGTATTGTAACAACTGGAACAATTGAGGGACGAAGAGATAGAGGAAAGCAAAGAGAAAAAATACCAGACAGCTTAAGAGAATGGCTTGGCAGAAGGTCAACAACAGAAATGATAAATAATTGTCGAGATCGAAAATTGTGGAGAGACATGATCACCTACGCCAGCAGGCCCGGTACTTGATGATGATGATGATTAAAAAAACGATGGAACGTAATCGTATGCGAACCCAGTAGTAGCAGGATTAGAGTCACTTGGATCTATATTAAAATAAGAAAACATAGCATACAATTGTAAAAATGGCATGGTTATATAGTCAGATATAGTTGACAAAAATTTATAAAAACGAGACACATTGACAGAATGAAAAAACAGGGCAGGCTATTCATCATCATCATCCTCGTTGAGTGCCGTATCTGCATCGAAAGTTGCTACCATGGAGCGCCATTCCGTTCTTTCTATTCCTTTGTTGGTGCAGGTTGTCATAGGCTGACTTGTCCATCTTTAGATGTTACGTCTACGTTAATCTTGTCTAATTCTTCTACCTTGTATTTTCCCTTACTTTTATTAGGCTGCTGTCTTTTAACATGCCCCAAAAATGTAATTTGTCTTTTTTTGAATTGTAGGTGGAGTATGACCTCTTACATTATATGTGCCACAGAAAAGAAGAACGTTTACATATTATGCTTACTTCATAGTTAGCTAGAAAATAATTATGCATAAAGTAGCTATATGTTCTATGTCATTTTTTTTTTTAGCCGAACTGTCCAGAACGCGTTCGAGTAAACTTTCAGAACTTTAATGGTCAATTCGTAACTCACTTACAATGTGATTTAAAAAAAAAAATGTTATTTGATAAATTTCATGTGAATATAACTATAATTTGAATGTAATGCAAGCACAAATGCATTTTGAAGGTTTGGTTTCTTACGATTTGTGCCTTTTAATAGTTCATCGGTGCTATATAGAACCAATTCTGACCTATGGAAGTGAATCATGGACAATAGACAAACAAATGAAAAGACGATTAGAGGCCACAGAGATGAGATTTCTCAGAAGAATGTTGAAAGTTCCCTGGACAGATGAGAAGAGCAAAGTTGGAAAACTTGGTTACAACTGGCAAAATAAAAGGAAAGAGGGATCGCGGACGACAAAGAGATAAAATACTAGATGGCTTGGTGTCATGGCATGGAAAGCAGTCAACAACAGCACTGATACGATGTACTGTAGATAGAAGATTGTGGAAGGACATGATCGCCTACGCCTACCGGTGTAGCACATGATGATGTGTCTTTTAATAGTGACATAATTCCAGTGACCGTTCTTTTAGGGGGAAAAAGGCATCACAACCAATGATGGCAATGACAGTAGTAGCGGTGGCTGTGAACTCAACAGAAAAGTGGAATAACATGCACCGAAATACAATAGATTTGGCACCGACTTTGCACCGACTTTGCACCAAAACGGTGCCAAAAAAAAATTTTTTTTTTTCGAATTCGCGATTTTTTCGAACTTCATTATTTTTTGGGGGAAAATTTTTTTTTTTTTGGTGTTCGTCAGTTTGTCGAATCACTGAGAGCTTAACTCAGGTAAATTCAATGGAGACTCGGTGCTAATCCGGTGATCGTCGCTCCGTGTCCGGTGATCGCCTCGCTCGTGTTAGAAATTTGTGAAAGAGTATTTTAAAAGAGTATGTGATAAATATGTTTCAAAACGTTAAGAAATATAGTTAAATGTGATAAAACTGATTTTAAAAAAGGCGAAATAATAAAAACTATGAAAAAAATAAGTTAACATACTGACGGAAAACTAGTCAAGAAACTGGAATGACATTTTTGTTGACTGGGCTAGTGGTACTTGAGGAATGCTATTGTTAGAATCGCTTACAAGGAATCGTGGTCATTGTTAGGAGCTTCATTGTTAGGCTCCGTGTTTAGAGTTAAAGTTAGGTAGAGGCATGTGACTAGGGGTGGTATTGTTGTTATAGGGGTGGTATTGTTGTTATTTAAAATACTGGTAATTGGGACTGCGTGACAGGAGGCGACAAGCAATGACATTGAAGGTTATTGAAGGAAAAAAAATAAAAAAAACAGTCTCCCTTCAGGATTCGAACACGGGTCTACTACGTGACAGGCCAGGCAACATGTAAAAAAAATGCTGACAAGCAATAACATTGAAAGGTTAGTTTTGTCGAACGGTCTCCTGTGTTTCTGAGAGCTTAACCGCAGGTAAATTCAATAGAGACTCGGTGCTAAGCGGCTTATTGTCCGGTGATCGTCGCTCGCTGTGTGTTAGAAATTTGTGAAAGAGTATTTTAAATTCCGTTAGCCAACTCAGGTAGAACCCCGATTGAAAAGAAAACGGACTTATGTTAAAAATAGTAAAATATAAGTGGTCGTGTGTGTTATCGCTACCAACATCATCATGTGTCGTGTAGTAAGGTGTGCTAATATTAAATAGTGACGCTCGCTCTTTCTCATTCAATGAAAAGCAAAACAAAATTCTATATTTCACAACTTTATTAATACATCATATATATTACTGTCCGGTCGTTGATAATTTTAAGCGTCTGGGTTTCCTCCCTCCTGTTTTGGTGGTACTGTTTGTTAAATGTCTATCAAACACGGGTGCATAGGAAGTTTCATTAGCCTTCAAAACACAACCGCCCTCCATTTTGACAAAACCTTGATCAAAGCTGGAATAGGTAATCGGTGACTTTGCTGAAACATCCTGGGCATCCATACTGGCTGCCGGAGCTGTCGTCTGATTAACAAGAGTGAGGTCCCCTTGGTTAACAAAAAAGGGCGTGTAGTTGATGTTAGCATAAGCGTTTTCGAGACTGCCTTAACGCCATCTATAGACAATGGAACTACCCCCTCTGCCTTCATGTCCTATCATCATCATGTGCCACCCTCAACACCATCACCCCTTCATGTCCTATCATCATCAAGCCACACAAAGTATCAACCCCTTCATGGCCTATCATCATCATGTGCCACCCTCAACACTATCATCATCATGTGCCACCCTCAACACTATCATCATCATGCGCCACCCCCAACACCATCATCAAACCTTCATATCCCATCATCATCTTGTGCCCTACCATTAAATAGTGACTCTCTCTCTCTCTCTCTCTCTTTCTCTATCGCATATCCAAGCTAACTCAAGTCAAATAAAAATCATCACCAAGCCACACAAATTGACACATCATCATCATAGGCCACCCTCAACACTATCATCATCATGTGCCACCCTCACTCTCTCTCTCTCTCTCTCTCTCTCTCTCTCTCTCTCTATCGCATATCCAAGCTAACTCAAGTCAAATAAAAATCATCACCAAGCCACACAAATTGACACATCACCATCATGTGCCACCCTCAACACCATCATCAAACCTTCATGTCCTATCATCATCATGTGCCTCCCTCAACACTATCCACCCTCATCATCATCATCATGTGCCTCAACACCACCCTTCATATCATCAAGCCACACAAAGTATCAATCATCTCTCTCATACATTCATGGTAAACCAACACAAAACTCGTTCTATATTTCTCACAGCTTTATTATTAATACAACAAATATACGACACATATATATTACTGTCCGGTCGTTGATAATTTTAAGCGTCTGGGCGGGCCCCTCGAAGCCGAAGTATCCACGGGGCGAGCAAACGATAAATGATACGGTCGTTTACGTGCTGTCTCGATGAAAAAGGCATGAGAATTCTGTTAAGTTTCGCGCCACGACACTTAAGAAGTATATAATAAACACAATATAGACCGCACGTGTTGCTAAACAAATCTTGCAACACCCGCGGGTTGTAGACGAATGGAACGTGTGAGTTTTGCTCTATAAAGTTTAAAATATCCACGTGTCTGGGAGGCAAACCGTAGGAATCAAAATACTCACATTCGCCGAGACCGTTGTAAAATAGGGCCACCCAATGCTCACCGGGTTCGTGGGCAGGGTCGGTGTTTATGACAAAGGCCGCGGTCGCCGTTGGGTCGATGCTCGGCGGTAAGTGGTTTCGTGGAATGACACTAACAAGGGAACAACGTCGAACGAAAATATCCGACATCAAAAGGTTGTAAATCTCCCTCGTGTTCATATTCGACTCTCTCTCAAACGGCGAAGTCTGTTAGAATCTGCCTTGTCTTGGACACCTCGAGCACCGAGTCCAACTCTGCGTAGACGATAACTTGTAGGGGAGTAGTGGTGGGAGCGGAAAACTTGAGTTCTATCGACAAGGGTCCGCTTGTGGCTAGCTCAAAATGGGAGCCGTCCAGTAGGCTGGACGAGAGGTCAAAACCAAATAGGCAGTATCCGTCCTTGAATTCTCTATAATCAACGTTATTCCCAGCGTCTTTACCAATCAGACCCATGGCCAGATTTGTGCCGAAGAAAGCTCTCGCGTATTGATTTCGTTCAAAGTCCATAGTTAGAGGCTTTCCCGAGATACATTTCCCGTCGACCGTCAGGTTCATATAAATCAGACCAAAGTGTTGAAAATTGAACGGGTTAGCTGTGTAAACACCATTAAAAGCACTGGCCGTAATCAGACCTATCACTATACGGGTCGGTGTTTGAGACAAAAATAAATTGTCTTGACTGTGGGAAAGCATCCCGCTAGCGATGGAAAAGGTCTTGATGGTAACCCTCTTGATCGGGTACCGCGCATTCCCGCTCAAGAGAGCCTTTTCGTGGGCCAGAGAAATCGCGGGGTTTAGCTTAGCTTTCCTTACCACGAGCGCGGCGTAGGTGATAACACTCTTATAACCCACAGAGTTATCGTGAGTCGCGAGGCTGAACACATCCTTCGAGGGCGTGAGTTTTATCTTTACATCGACTCTGTTTAACATGTAACGATCCTGCACAAAGACATCAGAGTGCAAACGACCCATCATTTCAACCTCTTTACTACCCGAAGTCAAATCGCGCCGTGTTTTAAAACCCTCATTTTCTTTCAAATCGTCATGGTGGCCAGCTGTGTCTTTGTAGAACAGAGCGGCCGTCAAGTATCCCGTTTTCGCATCCTTTCCGTAATTTAGCGTGGCCTCAAACACCGCTCTAAAAGGATAGGTATTCTCCGACGGTGTAACCAACGTGTCGTTTAGCGATACGTCGACTTGTGAAAATAGACTGTGAAGATAATTGTTGACCGGTCCTACCTCAGCATCGACAGGTACACTATCACCATTCGGGAGGGTGATCTTGACCCGCAGATGTAAAAACGTGTTGAAAAGATCTAGATACTCCTCGCTGTTTCCAGAAATGAAAAACTCTATCGGTGCGCTATGCGACAAAGCTGCGATCGGCCGAATTTCAATAAACTGGCCAGAGTCGAGAGATGTCTGCGTTGGTGGAACGCTAAATAAATCCAAACCAGAGTGAAGACATTCGCACGATTTGGGGTGAATGAGGGACATTATTAGTCGAAAATATCCTTTGTCACCCTCGTCTTCTTCCCTCTGTTGTGCACCGAATGAAGGGGGAACCGTCCAGCTGTCGGTTTTATCCTCTTTGTAACGGGTTCTCCTGGTGGAGGTAGCTTCATAACTCGCTTTCTGCTTTGACGTAAACCACTTCCTGATTGGTCGTTATCACGCAAGTGGTCTACGGCCCCGTGTAGCAACCGCTGACCGGCCTCCTTAGCTCGTTCTTTGAAAGCTTCACCGACATTTTTCCCGGCCAATGCGTCCTGTGCGACCTGCAGACCGGTCCCCAAGCCTTCTCTGAGCAAGGCCTTACCGCCGGTTTTTAACCAGGGTAAAATAGCCCTCCCGATTCCACCGAAGAAACTACCGATTCCTCGACCGCTCTGACTTCGACCTCCTATAAACACGGGCATCCCATCGCCCGCCTGACAACAGTAAAAGTCTTCGTATAACTCAACATCTCTATGAAGGGGAGTGTGTTTCACCATTATACCAGCTCGAGATGCTTCTTGACTCGAAAGTGTACCGTTAGCACCGACGTCCCGCTGGTGAATGGAATGGTTTTTCCGTGTTCGTTGGCTAAAAGGTAAGGGCGTAACAATCATAAAAGTGATTATCAAAGTAAACTTTTGGTATGGAGATGTCTATTGGTGCATTGTGCCAAACTGGTGCGCGTGTCAAACTTGTGCATGTTTTTGCACGGTGCAAATCTGGTGCGGTTTTGGTGTAACTTTTAGATGAATGTGGGAGTAGCTTTTTATGGTTTTGAGGTCGACTTTTTGAGTATGTGCCTAAATTTTTGTGATCTCAGAGATGAAATGTGTTAGACGAATGACAGGAAACAGTCTGAGAGATAAGCTCAGAAATGAAGAACTGAGAAGAAAGTTAGGAATAGCCCCCATCATTGCCTCTTAGGTTTCTGCCCTTGCCTCCTATGTTTCTGACCTTGTCTCCTAGGTTTCTGACCTTGCCTCCTAGGTTTCTGCCTACATTTTTGTGATCTGGTGGTAATATTTTTCTCGGCCTATGGGAAGACCTTGACGAATTTGGGGAAACATGTGAACGTGACCTATGTTAAAGAGGGGGCCAATACAACAAAGTTGGTAATTAACCCCCTGTTTAAAACCATGACGCCTATTGGTGAAGACCTGTATGAGGTGTCGCTTGGAAATCGAAGTATCCTGTGGGATCTTCCTTCACAGCTTGGTTTTTTCGTCTACCAGTACACCAAATTGGGAATGTTGGAATTTTACTATGACTTCCTGGATAGATTGTGATCTGGTGGTAATATTTTTCTCGGCCTATGGGAAGACCTTGACGAATTTGGGGAAACATGTGAACGTGACCTATGTTAAAGAGGGGGCCAATACAACAAAGTTGGTAATTAACCCCCTGTTTAAAACCATGACGCCTATTGGTGAAGATCTGTATGAGGTGTCGCTTGGAAATCGAAGTATCCTGTGGGATCTTCCTTCACAGCTTGGTTTTTTCGTCTACCAGTACACCAAATTGGGAATGTTGGAATTTTACTATGACTTCCTGGATAGATTCGTAGAGAGGTCCGACTTTCGACTCTGTGAAATGGATACAGATAGTCTGTACTTGGCACTCAGCGAGTCATCATTAGAAGGGGTCGTTAAAATGGATAGGGTAAACGAGTTTTTCTCCCAGTACGACAAATGTTTCCCTTACGAAACTTGTGAAGAGAACACTGGAGGCAATGTTAAAGAACGATCGAGGCAATGTTAAAGAACGATCGAGGCAATGTTAGAGAACGCTCGAGGTAATGTTAGAGAACGCTGGAGGCAATGTTATAGAACGCTGGAGGCAATGTTAGAGAACGCTGGAGGCAATGTTAGAGAACGCTGGAGGCAATGTTAGAGAACGCTGGAGGCAATGTTAGAGAACGCTGGAGGCAATGTTAACGAACGATCGAGGCAATGTTAACGAACGATCGAGGCAATGTTAGAGAACGCTGGAGGTAATGTTAAAGAACGATCGAGGCAATGTTAGAGAACGCTGGAGGCAATTTTCGACGCAGTATGAGATCGCACTGGTGGAGATACAATTTCCGCTAAATTATTTCAATGTAATAGAGGGTGATGTCTGGATTCGCTACGAATCTCTCGATAACGACGATATTTGCGACGCTAGATTTGATGTCAACGTGACATTGGAGCCTGGGTTATACACGAAACCCGATGCGTTCATCGGCGCGTTCGTGAGTTGATGGTTCGTTAAGTCCATGGTTCGTGGGGTTGTGGTTCGTGGTTCGTTGTGATTTGGTCCAACATTTTGGACCTAGAATATAACTTCCTGCTCGTTGTGTCTAACTAGTATGACTATGTGAGTAGCTTTCGGGATTTTTAGGTCGACTTTTTGAGTATGACCCTAAATTTTTGTGTTCTGGGGTAAAATGTTTGCGATTTGGATGTAACTATCTGATCGATGTGTCTAACTAGTATCAGTATGGAAGTAGATAGGTTTCTTACCTTCCCTCCTTGTTTTCTAATGCAGCTTCCTAGATTTCTGACCTTGCCTCTTTGGTTTTCAGCCTTTGCTTCCTAGTTTTCTGTCCATGTCTCCTAGGTTTCTGACCTTCCCTCCTTGTTTTCTGACCTCGCCTCCTAGGTTTCTGACCTCGCCTCCTAGGTTTCTGACCTCGCCTCCTAGGTTTCTGCCCTTGCCTCTTAGATTTCTGACCCTCCCTCCTTGTTTTCTAACCTTGTCTCTTTGGTTTCTGCCCTTACCTCCTAAGTTTCTGCCCTTGTCTCCTAGGTTTCTGACCTTCCCTCCTTGTTTTCTAACACAGCTTCCTAGATTTCTGACCTCCCCTCCTTGTTTTCTAACACAGCTTCCTAGATTTCTGACCTTGTCTCCTAGGTTTCTGCCCTTGCCTCTTTGGTTTCTGCCCTTACCTCCTAAGTTTCTGCCCTTGCCTCCTAACTTTGATTTACCGGATTATATTTAAACTAGTCGGATGTGAGACTTCGTGTTATAAGCGCGCTTGATTCACGGACGTTTATTTTTCATAGTACTGTTCAGTCTAGCGGTCTGTGTTGTAGTGGAATATTTTACGGTTTTAGGTCGACTTTTTTAATATGAGCCTATTTTGTTTTGGTTTATCATGAATGTGAGAGAGACAGAGCGAGAGAGAGAGAAAGAGAGAGAGAGTGTGTGAGAGAGAGAGAGAGAGAGAATTTTGCTTGTTGATACTTTGTGTGGGTTGATGATAGGACATGCAGGGATGATGAGTTTGTCTCCAACTTTTGAATTTTCGGTGTGTAGAATGACCCCTCTATCTCATCGCCCTTATCGTCTTTCAACACATATGTAACGGGGTTTGTTTCATTTACTCGACTGATGGAAAACAGTTCCTCCGTCCAAGCCGGAAGGTTTGATGTTGAGGGTGGCACATGATGATGATAGGACATGAAGGTTTGATGATGGTGTTGAGGGTGGCACATGATGATGATGTGTCAATTTGTGTGGCTTGGTGATGATTTTTATTTGACTTGAGTTAGCTTGGATATGCGATAGAGAGAGAGAGAGAGAGAGAGAGAGAGAGAGAGAGAGAGAGAGAGAGTGAGGGTGGCACATGATGATGATAGTGTTGAGGGTGGCCTATGATGATGATGTGTCAATTTGTGTGGCTTGGTGATGATTTTTATTTGACTTGAGTTAGCTTGGATATGCGATAGAGAAAGAGAGAGAGAGAGAGAGAGAGAGAGAGAGAGTCACTATTTAATGGTAGGGCACAAGATGATGATGGGATATGAAGGTTTGATGATGGTGTTGGGGGTGGCGCATGATGATGATAGTGTTGAGGGTGGCACATGATGATGATAGTGTTGAGGGTGGCACATGATGATGATAGGCCATGAAGGGGTTGATACTTTGTGTGGCTTGATGATGATAGGACATGAAGGGGTGATGGTGTTGAGGGTGGCACATGATGATGATAGGACATGAAGGTAGAGGGGGTAGTTCCATTGTCTATAGATGGCGTTAAGGCAGTCTCGAAAACGCTTATGGTAACATCAACTACACGCCCTTTTTTGTTAACCAAGGGGACCTCACTCTTGTTAATCAGACGACAGCTCCGGCAGCCAGTATGGATGCCCAGGATGTTTCAGCAAAGTCACCGATTACCTATTCCAGCTTTGATCAAGGTTTTGTCAAAATGGAGGGCGGTTGTGTTTTGAAGGCTAATGAAACTTCCTATGCACCCGTGTTTGATAGACATTTAACAAACAGTACCACCAAAACAGGAGGGAGGAAACCCAGACGCTTAAAATTATAAACGACCGGACAGTAATATATATGATGTATTAATAAAGTTGTGAAATATAGAATTTTGTTTTGCTTTTCATTGAATGAGAAAGAGCGAGCGTCACTATTTAATATTAGCACACCTTACTACACGACACATGATGATGTTGGTAGCGATAACACACACGACCACTTATATTTTACTATTTTTAACATAAGTCCGTTTTCTTTTCAATCGGGGTTCTACCTGAGTTGGCTAACGGAATTTAAAATACTCTTTCACAAATTTCTAACACGAGCGAGGCGATCACCGGACACGGAGCGACGATCACCGGATTAGCACCGAGTCTCCATTGAATTTACCTGCGGTTAAGCTCTCAGAAACACAGGAGACCGTTCGACAAAACTAACCTTTCAATGTTATTGCTTGTCAGCATTTTTTTTACATGTTGCCTGGCCTGTCACGTAGTAGACCCGTGTTCGAATCCTGAAGGGAGACTGTTTTTTTTATTTTTTTATTTTTTTTTATTTTTAATAATTCTGAGTTTACTTTCACAAATACATATTTTTTAAATAATTCTGAATTTTTACTTTCACATACTCTTTTAAAATACTCTTTCACAAATTTCTAACACACAGCGAGAGACGATCACCGGATTAGCACCGAGTCTCTATTGAATTTACCTGAGTTAAGCTCTCAGTGATTCGACAAACTGACGAACACCAAAAAAAAAAAAAAAATTCCCCCAAAAAATAATGAAGTTCGAAAAAATCGCGAATTCGAAAAAAAAAATAATTTTTTTTTTGGCACCGTTTTGGTGCAAAGTCGGTGCAAAGTCGGTGCCAAATCTATTGTATTTCGGTGCATGTTATTCCACTTTTCTGTTGAGTTCACAGCCACCGCTACTACTAATGACATTGAACATATTCTTATATTGTTTTCATAAATTACTTGTCAATTTTGTGTTTCTATAAGCGTGCTCTTCAATAAACGCTAGCAAAAATGGTTACATGTCGCCATTAGACACACGTGATTGAGTAAAGTAGACACCAACGTCTACTCAACTGGTTGCTTGTCGTCTTGGCTGTCTGTTGTGTGATTGCGGTTACAGTCGCCTTCTTATTATCATTCTTCATCGCTCAAACCTTATTATACGAACTAGACTTTTTGTCCTGTTTCATGATAGAGGGGTAAGAACATCATGACACAATATGAACTAGATTCATGGTCCATACTCATATATACGGGAGCCTCTATAGCTCAGTGGTTAGGGAACTGGACTACAAAGGACAAGAGGTAGAGTTCGATCCCAATCGACGGCTTCCAAGTTCACCCTGCCTTAAATGGGTACCGGATTTTTTCTGGGAAAGTAAACGGCACGGGCGTAGTACCGACCACATTACCCCAAAAATCATGTGCCGAGGGTCTGTAAAATGTATGGTCACTAACACAATATTCCCTATACGCCACTTGGCGTGACGGGACTACTCTACTCTTTTTTACTACTCATATACGTGTGTGTTCTGAGTTTTGCTCTCAACCAAACACATTCTGTCCTTGGCAGGCTGGATCTTGGTTTGCCCTAGCAGATTTCCTTCTCACAGGTTGGATGCCCGCCAGAACTGTTGGGCCCACTATGTTTGTGCTTTTTGTCTGGGTAGCTAGTGTCCATAACAATCATGTCGATGCTCAGAAGTCGAAGGCTAAGATGGCTGGGGCATGTCTTACGGATGGAAGAAAAACGCATTCCTAGGCAAATACTATATGGCGAGCTAAAACACGGAAAAAGACAAATCGGCAGACCTAAACTACGATATAGAGATATCTGCAAATCATCTCTGAAAGACTTCTCCATCTGTGAAAACGACTGGCAACATCTGTGATCACACATCATGGAGAGCATGTATAAGGAACGGTATAACAACATTTGAGACTGTGCTAAGACAGGACTTAGAAGAGAAGAGACTCATGAAAAAGGATGGTAAACCCTGTGGATCAGCGAGCCTGACCTGTTCATTATGTGACCGCGTGTGTTTGTCAAACATTGGTAGAATTAGCCACGAGAGAAGCTGTTCGGCAAAAACAATACCTCAAAAAAAATACGCAATAGCCTCCACTAGACCGTCTGACAAGACGAAAAGGGCCATATATAGCCTTTCCCTCCCCTGATGGGAATTGCTAGGGCAGCTGTGGCTTGTTTGCCGGGCTGTCCTTTCCCGTGCTAGAACTCTCTGAATGAGGTTCTTACTCGCAAGATTTTCATCGTTGTTGGACATATGGAACATTTGTAAACTGATGAAATAGTTCCACCTGTTGCACCCACAAGTCCTCGTAAGACCGGGCTTCTATCTAGTCTTTAAATCGTGAGATGAGGTCTGCAATCCTGTTTCTATAAAACGAGGGCGAGAGAGACGAACACGTATGAGGCAACACTTGAGTTATTTCACAAACTTTGCATGAACCACTTGACTCATCAAGTCAAACACTAATTCCATGTTTATTATTTGCCAGCTGAACTATTTTCATAGAGTTAACAGCATTCTATTTGTCTCTCATAACTCATATTACTTGTTACAGTGACATGTCACACGTTTATTACTGATTACAAATACAAAGGAAACGGACAAATGCCATGTGTCAGCAACGACCTCCCAGATAACTTTAATATAAGTAAATAAATGAGACATGAAGTTTCCGTTAACAAAACTATCTTAGTAATTACAATCTATCTGGTAAACTCCCTTTCTTTGAATTCTATACATTTTTGTCGAGTTAAACAGCTTTCTCGTAATACTGACCACATTACCCCAAAAATCATGTGCTGAAGGTCTGTAAAATATAGGGTCACTAACACCATATTTCCCTATACGCCACTTGGCGTACTTTACTTTACTTTACTTACTAAACAGCTTTCTGTGACGGTCGCTGGAGTCGGGTTACCAGTACACACTAGTTAATCCACCGTTACATTTCACTTTTTTTAACTGTTTAACTGTTCTATGACTGTCAATAATTGAGTGAGTCACTTTCTTTTGAAACACTACATCCAGATGGTAAAGACCATGTCCGTCGTGAAAGGAAACCCCAGACTGTTTAATCGCGACTTTCAGACCTCGCTTTCAATCAAGCCAGCAAGTGAACCAAATGTTTTACGAAGTCTATTCTTTTCACATATTTTAACTTAAAACATTGTTATTTACCTTATCGACAATGGTTCTCATTTCTTTGCTAGGTGCCCCACGATTGTTACATTTTCCTTTGGATGAACGCTGACAAGAAATTGATATGTTAATTTGCTGTATTGTGTATATTAATTGTTTATCGCTTTCACTTCCTTCAATAAGAATTATATCGGTGGCACTGTTTCAGTAGCTGGGACTGTTTCTATATCTGGCACTATTTATGTAACTGGCACTATTTCTGTAACTGGCACTATTTCTATAAATGGCACTGTTTCTGTAACTGTCAGTGTTTCTGTAACTGGCACTATTTCTGTAACTGGCACTGTTTCTTTAACTGGCACTATTTCTGTAAATGGCACGGTTTCTGTAAATAGCACTGTTTTTGTAACTGGCACTATTTCTGTAACTGGCACTGTTTCTGTAAATGGCACTGTTTCTGTAACTGGCACTGTTTCTGTAAATTGCACTGTTTCTGTAAATTGCACTGTTTCTGTAAATGGCACTGTTTCTGTAATTGGTACTGTTTTTGTAACTGGCACTATTTCTGTAACTGGCACCATTTCTGTAACTGGCACTGTTTCTGTAACTGGCACTATTTCTGTAACTGGCACTATTTCTGTAACTGGCACTGTTTCTGTAAATGGCACTGTTTCTGTAACTGACACTAGTTCTGTAACTGGCACTGTTTCTGTAAATGGCACTGTTTCTATAACTGGCACTATTTCTGTAACTGGCACTATTTCTGTAAATGACACTATTTCTGTAACTGGCACTATTTCTGTGACTGGCACTGTTTCTGTAACTGGCATAATTTCTGTAACTGGCACTATTTCTGTAACTGGCACTATTTCTGTAAATGACACTGTTTCTGTAACTGGCACTATTTCTGTAAATGACACTATTTCTGTAACTGGCACTGTTTCTGTAAATGGCACTGTTTCTGTAAATGACACTGTTTCTGTAACTGACACTATTTCTGTAACTGGCACTGTTTCTGTAAATGACACTGTTTCCCTTCGTCGCTCAAATTACTGGTAACAAACAGGAGGATAATAAAGCTAGAAGATACAAGACAGTCTAGCCTTGTGGCGTGGGTGAAAGTAAATCTGAATAATTGATAAATGAAATCTACAACCTGTGGTTGTTGAGATTCACGAGAGTCTAATTCAGTCTTTGTGTTGAATAATAGTCTTTCCTTAGAATTTTCCAAAAATATTTATATCGTGTCTGTTTTCTTTAATTTTATTATTCAATTTCATTATGTATGTTAAATATCGCTAATGTTGGTAGATGTCATTTATATCTATCTTACAATGAATTGAAAATAAGACGTACAATTATTAACGTAGATTGCTTTCCACGTGGTATATATTTGGAAACAAAAGAACAGTTGTAGGATTGAATCAGCTTTAATTTATACAGCCACATCAAGGGACTGAATCAGCTTTAATTTATACAGCCACATCAAGGAATCTGAATGCTTAACTCTTTGTAGTAAGTGTGGCAATCGTTTGGAGCTGCGTCCTGTGTTGAGCTGCCTCCGAAGAAAGTAGAGAAGAACAAACCACGGAGATGGTGGCTGGAACTGTTACGCATGCGCAGATTGTTGGCGGTGTAGCACTGCTGGCTTCCGCCGGATATGTGATTACAAATTTTCACCCAACCATCTGTTTTACCCACAGTGTTCAGGTGGACTTGCTGCGTTACCGTTTGCCACACGCCATTCTGTGAGAAGTAGCACATAAATAAAATAACGACAATAAATATTGAAATGAAGAAGGACATTTCTTTTCCTCTCCTTTACCTCATCTCTTGCTACTGATATCTGTTTAGTTAAAATAAATGTGCACACACACACAAGTGACTTCTTCTTTGGCATTAACGAAGTGTGTTACCACTTTGGAGACAAGTAATATTAGTAAAAAAAGTAAAGTACCCCCGTCACGCCAAGTGGCGTATAGGGAAATATGGTGTTAGTGACCCTATATTTTACAGACCTTCAGCACATGATTTTTGGGGTAATGTGGTCAGTATTACGCCCATGCTGCTTTACTTTCCCAGAAAAAAATCCGGTACCCATTTAAGGCTGGGTGAACCCGGAAGCCGTCGGTTGGGATCGAACCCTACCCCTTGTCCGTGATAGTCCAGTTCACTAACCACTGAGCTATCGCGGCTCCCTAAGTAATATTAAATGAACATTATTATGAAAGAGTGAAACTTCCGTGATGATGACGATGATCATTATGTGCCATACCAGTTCATTCACATCTCACTCTTTAAAACGTTAGTAACATTCACATCTCAATACTTAACATTAATAACATTCACATATAACGCCCCACTATTAGTAGTATTGCCATCTCATCCCTTATTGACCTCAACTTGTGTTTGTTTTAATTTACTGACCTGGAATTTAATTTTCCCTCTACCGATCGATTGTCCATGGTCACTGTTGGCAATGACATCCGGACGGTCGCTAAATCCAGGCTCTTGATTGGTTGGTATGTAGGCGTAGAGTTCGCCGTTACCGCCAGAACGCCACATGAGCCTAGGATAAAGATCGTTCGAATTAAATGATGACACTGGGATAAAGATCATTCGAATTAATGATGACACTGTGATAAAGATCATTCGAATTAATGATGACACTGTGATAAAGATCATTCGAATTAATGATAATCAATGGTATAAAGATCGTTCGAATTAATGATAACACTGGGATAAAGATCGTTCGAATTAATGATGACAATGGGATAATGATCGTTCAAATTAATGATTACACTGGGGGGCCTCGGTAGCCTAGTTGGGAAAACCACCCGACTGGACTACCGACGTTCGGACAACCCGTGTTCGATTCCCGCTGGGAGCAGTGTGAATTGTACTCGTGGTTGTAAAAAAAAAACCCACGGTCGACCCAGCCGTTGGCAGAAATGGGTAACAGGGTATTACCCTGGGAAGGTGAGGAATGTCGCCTCGCATCTGAGTTTAGATGCTTGATACGACACTATACAGAAATCTCCGAACGTTTCTGGATAGGCGGCCGAGCACATATGCGTGTAAACTCGCGTGCTAAGACTCCGGTTCAAGTCTCGTACTTTACCTTTATCTTTAATGATTACACTGGGATAAAGATCGTTCGAATTAATGATGACATTTGAAGAGCTTGGAAAATAGAGATTTTCAACCAATTTATCAACGATGATGTTTATAGGTAAAGTTTTCCGGTTGTTTCCAAAATGGAGGAATTATTTTTCTCCGGCTTGGTATAGAACCGTTGATCAGAGGTTTAACAAGCCGCTATCGTAAAAACGATGTTGTTAATGAAACGTAGACCTACAAGGAGACCATTTGGAGGACCTCGACTTTGCTGATGACATAGTTCTCATCAGCAGTCAGATAAAAACGATGCAGGAAAACACAAATGAACTATCATCAATAGCCAGCAAAATTGGGCTTGAGGTCAATCATGAAAAGACTAAAGTCATGAAAAGTTTAATTCCAACAAGTGACAAATATACATGGAAAACAAACCAGTAGAAGAGATCGATCACTTTATCTATCTTGGAAGTCACATTGATCGAGAAGGGGATACGAGCAAAGAAATTAGAATCAGACTGGCTAAAGCAGCAATGTCTTTCAGAAGCCTTGAAAAGTTGTGGAAATCAAAACTCATTAGCACAAACACAAAACTTAGGCTATTCAAATCAAATGTACTATCAACCCTTACGTATGCGTGTGAAAGCTGGAAAACAACAAGAGATATAGAAACAAAGTTGAACGCATTCGAAAATAAATGTCTAAGGAAAATACTTGGTATAGAATGGAACGAATTCAAAACAAACGAGGAAATTAGAGAAATCGCCAATCAACCACTAATATCTTCAGTAATAAAGAAAAGACGATGGTCATACGTTGGACATGTGATGAGAAGAGATAATAATCGAATAGCAAAGCAAGCCCTCATATGGGAAACAACAGGTAAAAGAAAAAGAGGAAGACACAGGGAGACACTGAGAAGAACATTGATGAGAGAGGCAAGAGCAGCAGGAATCGGCTCCCTCAATGAGATAGAACTGCTTGCACAGAACAGAGACAGATGGCGAGATTTGATAAAATATCTTTAAAAGAAAACTGCTAGAACAAAAATTCATATAGGAGAAGGTGTATCTTGGTCTACGCCCTATGGGCCGGTTACGGCTCGAAAGGTCAATAGATGTTTATAGGGCCTGGAAAAAGGCAGCTAAAAGTGATATTTATAGAAACCGTACCATGAGTTCTTCAAAATAGTTTTCTGACTTAGAAAAAGATCTTTGAAATTGTTATTTGTTTCAGAAAGAGTTCTTCAAAGTTGTTATTTATTTTAGAAAGAGTTCCTCAAAGTTGTTATTTATTTTAGAAAGAGTTCCTCAAAGTTGTTATTTATTTTAGAAAGAGTTCCTCAAAGTTGTTATTTATTTTAGAAAGAGTTCTTCAAAACTGTTATTTATTTTAGAAAGTTCTCAAAGTTGTTATTTTTTTTAGAAAGAGTTCTCAAAGTTGTTATTTATTTTACAAAGAGTTCTCAAAGTTGTTATTTATTTTACAAAGAGTTCTCAAAGTTGTTGTTTATTTTACAAAGAGTTCTCAAAGTTGTTATTTATTTTAGAAAGTTCTCAAAGTTGTTATTTATTTTACAAAGAGTTCTCAAAGTTGTTGTTTATTTTACAAAGAGTTCCTCAAAGTTGTTATTTATTTTAGAAAGTTCTCAAAGTTGTTATTTATTTTAGAAAGAGTTCTCAAAGTTGTTATTTATTTTACAAAGAGTTCTCAAAGTTGTTGTTTATTTTACAAAGAGTTCTCAAAGTTGTTATTTATTTTACAAAGAGTTCTCAAAGTTGTTGTTTATTTTAGAAAGAGTTCTTCAAAATTGTTATTTATTTTAGAAAGAGTTCTCAAAGTTGTTATTTATTTTAGAAAGAGTTCTCAAAGTTGTTATTTATTTTAGAAAGAGTTCCCAAAGTTGTTATTTATTTTGGAAAGAGTTCTCAAAGTTGTTGTTTATTTTACAAAGAGTTCTCAAAGTTGTTGTTTATTTTACAAAGAGTTCTCAAAGTTGTTATTTATTTAGAAAGAGTTCTCAAAATTGTTATTTATTTTAGAAAGAGTTCTCAAAGTTGTTATTTATTTTAGAAAGAGTTCTCAAAATTGTTATTTATTTTAGAAAGAGTTCTCAAAGTTGTTATTTATTTTAGAAAGAGTTCTCAAAATTGTTATTTATTTTAGAAAGAGTTCTCAAAATTGTTATTTATTTTAGAAAGAGTTCTCAAAATTGTTATTTATTTTAGAAAGAGTTCTCAAAGTTGTTATTTATTTTACAAAGAGTTCTCAAAGTTGTTATTTATTTTAGAAAGAGTTCTCAAAATTGTTATTTATTTTAGAAAGAGTTCTCAAAATTGTTATTTATTTTAGAAAGAGTTCTCAAAATTGTTATTTATTTTAGAAAGAGTTCTCAAAGTTGTTAATTTTTTTTAGAAAGAATTCTTAAAAATTGTTATTTTACTTTCAGTGCGAGTGAGACAGGCAGACGAAGAGACCGAGAAAGAGAAAGTTCTTCAGAGTAGTTTTTTTTTTCTGAAAAAGAGAGAGAGAGAGAGAGAGAGAGAGAGAGAGAGAGAGAGAGAGAGAGAGAGAGAGAGAGAGGGGGAGATAGAGTTTCAGAATAATTTTATTTTACCTTAGAGAGAAACAAGTGGATGGGTTGCTCCCACCAGAGCACTGGTACGCGCCACTGCCAGAAACACCACCATACAGACCGAGCAATTTTCCCATTCGACCGAATCCAAAGTTCTCAAAATAGATGTCATATTTTAAGATCAGGTCATCCGCGTCGCTAGGTAGACCATTAGGCGTGGTATAGAATCCGGCCCCTAGTCACACAATTAAAACAATTATTTTAATATCTAGACGTATTGCTCGCAAGTCATTATTGTGCGTGTGTGTGTGTGCGTGCTTGGTATCGCACGCATATGTTATGTTTATATCATCATCATCATCAAGTACCGGGCCTAATGGCGTAGGTGATCATGTCTCTACACAACTTTCGATCTCGGCAGCTATTTATCATTTCTGTTGTTGACCTTCTGCCAAGCCACTCTCTTAAGCTGTCTGTTATTTTTTTCTGTTTGCTTCCCTCTATCTCTTCGTCCCTCAATTTGTCCAGTTGTTACAATATATTCCAGTTATTCTCTTCTCATTACACGGCCAAAAAATGATGATTGTTTCTTCCTAATATTGGAAATTAGCTCTCTTTTTGCTTTGACCTCTTTCAGAACATCTTCATTACTCTTCTTAGCTGTCCATGGTACTCTCAACATTCTTCTGTAAAACCACATTTCTACAGACTCCATTGATTTTCTTGTCTGTTGTCCTATTGTCCATTATTCGCATCCATTTGTTATGACTGGCTCTACGTAACATTTAAGAACTCTTTTTCTTGTTTCTATTGTCAAAAATGGATTGCATAGTATCTGCCTCATTTTTTGGAAAGCTGCTTTTGTCTGAGCCATTCTGCATCTCATCTCTTTTGTACACCTTCCGTCTGAGGTTAACAAAGTTCCCAAATATTTAAATTCATTTACCTGTTTTAATATTGTTCCACTTGTCTTTATTTTGCACTGAGGTGATGTCTTTTTCTTTGTTGTTACCATTACCTCTGTCTTTTTGTTATTAAGGCTGAGTCCTTTATTTTTGCTTTCTTTCACTATAATGTCCAACATTTCTTGTAACTCATTTTCACTCTTAGCGATTAAGACTGTATCATCAGCATAGCTTAGATTATTTATATTATGACCTCCAATTGTTATTCCAGGCATGTCATTTATGGATCTTAAAATAATCTCACTATAAATATTAAACAAATCTGGTGACAGCACACAACCTTGTCTAACACCTTGTTTTATATGTTTATATAGAAAGCGTTTGTGGCAACTAGCATTACTATGGGAGCTACGATAGCTCTGTGGTTAATGAACTGCACTAATAAGGTCAAGAGGTCGGGTTGGATCCTGATCGACGGCTTCCAAATTCACATATCCGCCCTACCGCTCGTTCCAGCAACCATCGATCACCGTATTTACATACAGGAAAGCGATTATTGTATGGGATTTTCTTTTCCTTATCTGTTGATGCAGTTGAAGATTCTTATGGTAAACACTTCATCCTGTTTGTTTATTCCCCGCTGCTGTATACATAGTCCATGTTTGCATGCATATCTGAATATATATATATATATATATATATATATATATATATATTCTGAGATAAAACACCAGATGGTAGGTGTACAACACAGGTGAGATGCAAAATGGCTCAAGCAAAAGCAGCTTTCCAAAAAATTAGGAAGATACTATGCAATCCATTTTTGACAATAGAAACCAAAAAAAAAAGAGTTCTTAAATGTTATGTAGAACCAGTTTTAACATATGGATGTGAATCATGGACAATAGGACAACAGACACGAAAATCACTGGGGGCTGTAGAAATGTGGTTTTACAGAAGATTGTTGAGAATACCATTGACAGCTAAGAAGAGTAATGAAAACGTTCTGAAAGAGGCCAAAGCAAAAAGAGAGCTAATTTCCAATATTAGGAAGAAATAATCATCATTTTTTGGCCATCTAATGAGAAGAGAACAGCTAGAATATATTGTAACAACTGGAAAAATTGAGGGACGAAGAGATAGAGGAAAGCAAAGAGAAAAGATACCAGACAGCTTAACAGAATGGCTTGGCAGAATGTCAACAACAGAAATGATAAATAACTGTCGTGGTCGAAAGTTGTGGAGGGACATGATCATCTACGCCAGCAGGCTTGGTACTTGATGATGATGATGATGATGATGATGATATATATATTATTAGTGTAATATGATTTTGGTTCATTGATTTATCTTGCCAGATTTATCTCATTCTTGCGGGCTATGCTATTTTAGTAATTATTTCTATATTTACACAATATAATCATTGTTTTTATTTATTTAACTGTGTCATTGAATGTGAATTACAATAATTTAAGCTGTTATGTTTGTAAAAATACCACTTTTATTATTATAGAAAATATTCATTATTAATAATTGTTCATGTCCTTTATTATAATAATAAAAATATCAATTATTGTGATTATTTAAAGAAAAATACATGTCCTAATTATTATGATAACAAAGACCTGTGTCGATTTTTATGGTGGATATAAATGTTGTTTCATTGCTTCTAAGAACACAAATATTACTTTTTGATAATACCTGTAGCATTGTTTATAAAATTGATAAATGCAGTGGTAAATAACAACCTCTCTGGCTTGGTGTCTGACTGTAGCTTCCCTTCGCGTAGTGGACTGTGAGAGCACCACTCGAGGAGTGTTTTGTCGTACCAGACAATGAGTCGTCTCCCCACTTTTGATGGTAAGGCTCGAAAGGTTTCAGTAGATTATTGATGTTGGTAGTTGCAGACACCGAGCTCACCTGCCATACAGTCTGGGCTGTGGATGTATCGTTTAAGAGCTGTGGACATGCGCACTTCTAAACAGAACAATGACACTGTAGAATACATTGTAAATTATAAACAGGCATAAGCTAGTTTTCATTGTGCATCTACAATTGTAGTTCTTCTCTTCTTTTTTCTACTTCATTTGCCTTTTAGTGTCGAGGGGAGTTATAATTCACGGTCTTCATTCTCTTCTGGTCGCTTCTGCTGCTGTTATGATTGCAACTGCTTCTAATATTCCGTCAATCCATCTGTTTTCGTGGTCTGCCCTTGGTTCTGGTGTTCTCGCAACGTTTATTGAAGGCTTGTTGTGTTATGATCTGTCTGCCTTGTCATGTAGCCAAACCATTTTATCTGTTGTTTCTTAAAGTAAAAATTGTTGAAAATACATATTTATTTATATCATCGTCAACCTGAAGTCATAATTTTTTCCCCTTCTGTCAAGTAATTAGGAACAATTTTTTTGCTTCTTTGAGAGAAATAAATATATCATAATCCTCGCTTTGTTTATATTTATGGGTTTTACAGACCCTATTGTGGTAGCAAGTACATGGCCTTTCAAAATGTGCGTTTCAGGTTTCTTCTAAGAAAATCCTGAACAAACGTGCACAATGTGAAAGTAATATATGTTGCATAAAGTGGACGATGATATAAATAAAATATGTATTTCCAACATTTCACCAATGCTGAGATCTATCGTTTCCTCCCTCCCCTCATGTAACCATCTTTCTCTCGTTTCTTAGCTCTTCAATCATCCTACTGTTCCTCTCTCCGTCCACCTCTCCCTATACTTTATCATCCGACATGTAGTTATAGATAATTGTGCTTCACAGTTTGTAGTTGTTGTCCTTGTATTCTGAAGAGGGCCACAGGCCGATACGTCAGTATTGTGTTGGGTTCCTTCCTTGTAAAGCTGTCACCATACCTTGGAGTGTTTATCACACCCCACTACTGGCTCCTTGCTACCAGCTTTACTGCAGCATTGAAATTATTTGCCTGTTTCCTGAGATCTAGCTACATTTTTAAACAGAAGCAAACTTTGATGAGCGCACTACAATCTTTCATATCCTATTATTTGATTAGTGGCGATGCTCCATCAACGAAAGACACCATTCTCACATCTCTTTCTTTCTCTCTTTCTCTTTCTATCGCTTTCTATCGTTGCTGTTTGTGAGGTGGCAAAGCATACACGGGATTATTTCTTAATATTCTTGTTCTGTTGTATTTCTTGTTTTGCATTTACGTATTACAGCTTTCACAGTTTATGTGTGACTGTTTTTGCTGACTTAACAACGTGCTACGTGTTTGTAACATTTTAGTTTTCCTTTCTTCACAGTCGTAAGGTGTTCAACCCGCTGTCAAGATTATATTTGTAGTTTCTGTGCTGGACAGTATGTGGCAGTGTTTGAAGAGGACCATAATATTTTGTGTGTGCAAAGTTTTGTTTACCTAACCATAAGTTTGAGAAGAACGCCTCTGACACATTCACTTTTCATGTAACATTGTTAAGTGTTGCGGTGCGTCATGCCGGATAGTTAGTTACCTCTTGATGCACCGCTAATAAAACGTAAAATGTGTACACACGAACAAAATACATTGAAGTGCCAATATGTGACCAACGGAAGTGGAATATGGATATAATCGGGGGCAATCAAGCCTCAAAAGATTGTCAGTGATAAAAAAATAAAAAACTGAGGAGTCGGAGAACCGGAGAAAATCGTTCTTGAGTTATTTGCGGGTCGTCATCGTCACTGCTCTCAGAACATGTTCATAGGTACTCTGATCCCCTCCTCAGCAAGTCCCGCAGTGTCCAGCGACTGACGACTCCAGTTCTATGTTGGATGATAAGTCTTCTTATACGCCCACTAAGTTTCTCGTTTCTGGCTGTGCCCATCTTAATTCACATCTCTTTCATCTGAAGGAGTGACGTGGATTTGTGGTTGTCGAAGTCCTGTGCCCTTCCCACATCTCAGAGAGCATTTATAACGTCCGCCCGATCCATTGGTTGACCGTCTTCAAAGACAGCACAGCTGGCCGACCTGTCCGCTCTTTCATTTCCCCGTACTCCAACATGTCCAGTGACGTAGACAAAGGTGACATTGTTTAATTATGCAATGACTCTACCCATTGCCTGCGCACAGAACCCATCTCCGCTTTCCTTATCATGCTCATCGAATCAACTAGTATACAGGCGTGAGTGTAGTCTTGTGACTATAATCAGATGAATGCCTTAGTCTTTGCCATCACCTCCATACTCATGCTACTCGTGGTCATAACATATGCACCACTGTCTTCTTCGACTATTCTGCCTGCCGAACGTGCTGTAAATGCCCATGCATCACTTTGGTGTCGTATTACAGATCCGTCTGTATAGATGACTGCATCTTTCTCATCGGTGTTATCCCAGATCAGACCGTTGACATCCACATTGACCACGGCTGAGTTCTGCTCCCTACATTTCCTGTCGAGTGTGACAATACACGACGAGAATGTGCCCCTGAATGACGTAGGCACCAGCATCCACTCCTCGCCTGTGATAATATTGGTAAGCCCACAGACCTGTTTAATGACATCTTCTGCTAGGCCCCACCCATGATTTGCTTCTTTTTAGTCTGTAACCTTTCCCTGTTTTGAGCTCATGTTGTAAATGATGCTCTTTATCTGCACTTATCTTCAGGTATGCTCGTGCCCTCCAGATCTTGATCCTGCTATCCATGGTTGGAAAGTCAAGAAGATACCTCATTGCTACACAGGGAGTGTCTCTCGTGCAGTCCAAGAAAATGCACATGGCTTCATTCCATATTTTCTCCAGCCTGTCAATTTGAGTCGTACTGACAATAAGAATTGCCAGTTGGCAGCTGACATGACCTTCAAGGCTTCTAATTCTTTGCGGGATTTTATTTTCAGATGGTCGACGTAGACCTAAAAAACAGGCTGCGATCAAACTTAACTACGAGATACGTCATCAACTTGTCACTGCTCACCTCATTGCTCCTATTCGTACCATCGATGTTGTTGTGTTAACGATATGACTGTTAAAGCAGAACCATGCAATTAATGCTTTATTAGAATTAACCAATGTACCTGATACTCCACACCAGGAAGAAATGCGATCGAGTTCGTTTTGCAGTGTGGAAGCGATCCCCCGTCTATCTCTTCCCTGTCGATATACCAGAATATCATCAGTAAAAGTCATAGTTCTTCCCCTTCTATCCAGCTACTGTTCCGTGATCGTTATTATGTACACGTTAAATATAACTGTGTGGCAGTCCTGGGTAATTTTATGTTGGCTCGGACGACCAATTTCAACATCTGAATATCACCTTCCTCTGAAACAGTGTTGCAACGATTGATCAGATGAAGAAGGGGATGCACCGCCAGTTTGAAGAGCATGTGCATGTTGTATTCAAATGTTACTCTGTTGTATGCATCCTCCAGATCTATGGCAGCAACACGTCTCATCTAGTACGTGGAAGTCGTCGAATACGTCGTAGGCGAAGACTGCAGCATTGAGCCATGTATCTTTGTTATATCTATAACCTCCGAATGTGGGTGGAAATGCGCGTTTCTGTTCAAGGTGATAAGTGATTATGCGGGCAACTATTTTCTCCAGTAGCTTCCACACAGCGTTCTGCATAGTGATGATTCGGTAGACATTGATTTGAGAGTGGCCTTTGTTTGGCTTCGGTAGCGGTAGTAAGTAGCTGTGTAGCCACTCCATCTTAATCATGCCACTCTGAATGCTGGCATTAAACTCTTTGGTCAGTTTTTTTTTTTTTTTCAAGTCGTCGTCAGCTAAATCGCCTATGTCGTCACCTAAATCGCCTATGTCGTCACACCGAACACCGTCTGGACCAGGAGCAGTGTCGTGTGACCTTTTAAGTGTTGTGCTAATGGTATCGGTTGTGATCGTGAGATCTTCCAGCACTACATTCTCACACAATTTTGAGAGTGACCCCTAATGCTCATTCTTACGGTCTCATTTCTTTGGTCAGTCTGCTCTATGTAGTGGGCAAGAAGGGCCTTCTCTTTACTCTCATCAGATGTATGCCATGTCTGGCCTGAGCTCTGGAAGTCTGTTATGCCTCTGTGTCGTGTTAAGACATTCATGCTCTGATGAAGGTGCCAGAATGTAACTAGCGATTTTTCTGAGCTTACTTTTCTGCAGAAATCATCGCACTTGGCATCCTTAGCCTTCTTAGCACATAGTTGAGGCAAATGCAACATTTTACGGTCGACATTTTCTTTCAGACACTCCAAGAGCTCAGATTGTTTTCTTCCATTCTTTCTGGCTTTCTGCCATGTCTTGGTCGCCTGTTCCTTGTTCCGCCAGGCTTCCTCGACTTCTTCGTTCCACCAGGGCGGTTGCGTCCACCTGTCCTGCCTCCTGCGGGGGCGCCCTCTTTGCTAAGTCTAATTTTGATAATGACGTCTAGGTCTGTTATGTTTACTATAACTATATACTGTATATAACTATATCCTATAACTATATACTGTATATAACTATATACTGCATATATAACTATGTTCTGTATATATAACTATATATATACACACATACACACACACACACACACACACACACACACACACACACACACACACACACACACATATATATATATTTATAAACATATATCCACTAACTGAATAGAATATAAAATCATTATAGCAATGTATTATGTGATTTAAATGCAAGTGTGTATGAAGTATCATTAGAGAACATGTAAGGTGCTGTTCATCGGGCAAGATCTGGTCCAGTCACCAAAAGGAACAGTTGCAATTCTTTATATTTAATTATTTATATCGCAGTGATCGAGAAAGCTTTCCGACAAGTTGCTAGTAAAGTGTAGATGTGAAAGTAACTAGACCAATATCTACATCAATTGAGAACAAATAACAGCTGAGTGACATTGGGTTTAAACTGCCTTGTGGAGGCAAAGGCGCGCCCCACAGCACCAGAGCTGGAAGTTGTTAGCGACCCACAGCTGATGGCTTGCGCCAGGATCGGTGAACCAGAACCATCCAGACCCTGCTCCACCTCTCCGCGGTGCTTCTAGTAACAGACTAACCTGTCTAGTCTGGCCAAGCGAGTAGGTATCGAAGAGGGAAGACAACCCGGTACTCAAAAATGTCGTGCTGAAGTCGGATGTGTTGGGCCGAAAGGCGCAAATATCACAGTTATACTGCAAACCACAACACAACACAGACTTAACGTCCTTTTAAGGGCGGATGATGAAGAGGAATTCTCGTCTACTAGAACACTCTAGAATACTTTAGTCATCGGGCGAATACAAGCAAGCAAACTGCCTTGTGCAAGGACAAGTTATATTCTGTTACTGCTAAATTAAGACGATGATAATGATCGTGGTGATGATACCACGAGTAAATACTGTATTCTTGTTTCACTTATTATTCACTTGCGAAATCAAATGCGCAGCACACTGAATCAATGTAACCCTGCGCAAGGATGACACGCAAATTCGTGAAGCGTTCCATATTTGTATGTGTTAGTCACCTCTAGTGACTCGGCAGATGGTGCTCGTAAACCCGGGAGGGCAGACCATCTAAGGGCAGAATCCACCTACAGAAAAGACAATCTGCTACCTTGCATGAAGATTGAGGACAATCAAAGGCTAAGGAAAGCAAACCTGAATAAAATGCTGGCTGAAATCGGATGCATTGGACCATTGGCGCAGAACACAGTGCAACGTTTTTAAACGGGTGTTCAATCAGAGTGAGTGGATCTGGCATACTCTAATTGTGATGTGGAGGCGATCAACACACTTAACCTGACAGCTGACTTCATATGAGAGTCTGGAATCCTACTCTGGTTGAGTCTTGATCGCAGAGAGAGAGAGAGAGAGAGAGAGAGAGAGAGAGAGAGAGAGAATCAATGTAGAAAAGTGGTAGTCTTCCTAATAATAATGTATTGCTTACACCGCTAAATCCACTTATGGTAGTGTTTCATCTGAGACCTTTAAATCAGAACAACTATATTCTCTAAACGGAACCTAAAATAAAGCATGAATAAGGAAATAATTCAATGTTACATCTTCTCAATATTCCTGTATGGTGCAGAAACATGGACATTACACAAGAAAACAGAACAGAAAATTGAAGCCTTTGAAATGTGGATTTATAGAAGAATAGGTAGAATTGCATGGAAATAAAGAAAATAAACGATGAAGTTTTAAAACATATAAAAATGAAAATAGAACTACTAAACACAATTAGAACAAGACAAATACACTTTTTGGGCCATGTTAAAAGACACAACAGCCTAATAAAAGTAATATTGGAAGGGTAAATACAAGTTAAAAGAGGCAGAGGCAGACCAAGACTAACATGAACGAGTAACATCAAAAGATGGACAAGTCAACCTATGACAATCTGCACCGTCAAATCAAGAGACAGGGTGGAATGGCGCTCCATGGTAGCCAACCTTCGATGCGGAGACGGCACACGATGATGATGATGAAGGAAATAATGACAACAATATGAACATGTACCTCTTCTAATTCTCATGCTTCTAATTTCTCTGGTCTTCACGAGACTTGAGTTCGTCGAGGCTGGTGTTATAGTTACAGCAACTTGGGGCGCTTGCCCTTGGTAAGTTCCTGGAGACCAACACAAGCGTAGTTGTTGAAGTCTGTTTCAGTGCCAGTAATCTCAATGTACAAGCCATCGTCACGAATAAAGGTTGCATGCCCTCCAGTAATCTGAACATAGTGTTAAATGAACAAGTTAGTTTCGTGCTCTTATTTGTCTATGTTAAATACTATCATCAATTACCGTTCCTGCTGGCGTAGGTGATCATGTCTCACCGTATTTTTCTATCTCTATAGCTGACATATTACGTATGCGTGTGAAAGCTAAAACAACAAGAGATATAGAAACAAAGTTGAACGCATTCGAAATGTCTAAGGAAAATACTGGTATAGATGGAACGATTCAAAACAAACGAGGAAATTAGAGAAATCGCCATCAACCACTAATATCTTCAGTAATAACGATGGTCATACGTTGGACATGTGATGAGAAGAGATAATAATCGAATAGCAAAGCAAGCCCTCATATCAACAGTAAAAGAAGATAAGACTGAGAAGAACATTGATGAGAGAGGCAAGTCGGCTCATTGACTGCTTGCACAGAACAGAGACAGATGGCGAGATGATAAATATCTTTAAAAGCTGCTAGAACAAATTCATATAGGAGAAGGTGTATCTTGGTCTACGCTACGTTACGGCTCGAAAGGTCAATAGATAGATAGCTGTGATATTTCACAATTCTTCTGTAAAATCATATTTCTCTTATCTCCAACCAATTTTTTATATGTTGGCCTGTTGCCAAGGATTAAACTTCACAAGGACAAGTCAAAGTAAATAGTAACAGTGACGACAATGGCGCTGAATAGGACAAGCACTGCGGTAACCAAATGACAGTTTTACACAACAGGCCCTTTTTTGAAATCCCCAAGGAAAAAAGACAGACAGGAGACCAAATAGTCTTGGAGAAGACAGAGGGAAGCTGAGATGAAGATGATGGAGAAGAAATAGAATGATCTTCAAATAATGACAAGAAACAGAACGGTTTGGAAAATGTTTGTTGAAGACCTATGCTCCACTGGGAGCTGAAAGGTAGAAGAGAAGAACATCCATTCGTCAAGACTGCTCCACATTACAATGGAGAACTACGAGGCTCCAATAAAATAGTATAGCCATAATAAAAGTCTGAGATAGTACGTCCATGCAACTAGCTGTTCTGGTGTACAAAACCTATCATTCAGAGAAATGTGAATGGGGAAAATACACCAGAGAAGTAGGTTGAATGAAAACAAAACACTTTTATCCAAGGAATTATTTTAAAGAGAGTACCACAATCTCTGGAAACACACTCGAAAGGTTCACCTCAAAAAAGAAGCAGACATATTCATAGAAAAAGAGATTACACGACGAAAAAAAAAAGAAATGAAAAAATAACATTTCTAGGGGCGCTAAAAAAATCCATAGTCAACTATGACTGACGGAGGCTATTATTTTAAAGAGATAAGAAGTAAACATTGACAGAGAGGCAGATAAAAAAAAAATAAAACTATCCTGCACGGTTCATGAAATAATCAAACGTTGACAAAAAGGAACATTAAAAGGTGAAACTGTGATCTAGGAAGCTGTCAAAGAGAACAGAGGAAAATATAAACAGAGAGACAATAAATACTAAACTACCACCCAGATAATTGTGAATGAAATAAGTAGATATTCCAGACATAGAATTAACTTGAATGACAACATCAAGGGATCTCGACGTCAACTGCTGAGAGCCGACAGCGAGACAGAACAAAATGGACGAGCATCAACGTCCGTTGATGGCGTCTATAATCAGGGCTCAAATTTGAATCGCTAATGGCCCCATTATTTTAAAATGTAATATATACCTATCTATGTTGTATTGTGATATCACATTATATTGATGCTAAAATGGTATAGAAGTAGACGGGAAAATAATGACCTTAGTTAGTTGAAGAGGCCTTGAGAGAGTTACAGTCGCCTTCCATTGATCTGTATCAGCGGGAACCAGAACACAGTAGCGTTGGCTGTAGTTACCGTTAACCTTGGACAGTGTAACATACAGGACGATTGCTGTCAGTAGATGTAACATCATTCTGGCCGATTTAATAATAAAAACATGTACAACAAAATATCAAGTTGCTATATATTAGTGTATCGTCATCATCAAGTACCAGGCCTGCTGGCGTATGTGACCATGTCTCTCCACAACTTTTGATCACGACAGTTATTTATCATTTCTGTTGTTGACCTTCTGCCACGCCATTCTCTTAAGCTGTCTGTTATCTTTTCTCTTTTCATTACATGACCAAAAAATGATGATTGTTTCTTCCTAATATTGGAAATTAGCTCTCTTTTTGCTTTGGACTCTTTCGGAACGTTTTCATTACTCTTCTTAGCTGTCCATGGTATCCCCGACATTCTTCTGTAAAGCCACATTTCTACAGACTCCAGTGATTTTCTTGTCTGTTGTCCTATAGACAACATTGTCATTTTAACTGCCGAACGTCAAATCGAAGAACTCAAAACAATGTGTGAGGTTTTGGAAATTGTTCCAAGATATTAGTGTAAGCGCATTAGTAAAATAGCGTCAATTATTTTACATTTTAATGTCTTATCTTTGTGAAGCTTAAAGAACACACCAACATGAAAAAAGGTAGCCCTGTGGCATAGATTTTGAACAAATGAGGGGCACTTATTTTTCTTCTTTTTCTTATGATCACAAGTCTATATTTTGATGTTGTCTTTTTCGATGAATTTATAATTGCTCTCGTAAGAGTATATTAAGTTTTGTGTTTAAATATAATTTGGTTGGCCAGTGTTGGATATTTGTAAACTTTGCATTGTTTGCAGTCTTGTAGCATGTGTGATGCAGTCTGTGGTGCTTATTTTTTTGTATTTGTTTTTTTTTTTAACTTGAATTGTGTGTACGTTTGTATTTTTCTCCAAATTTTGAACTTTGTGTACATGTGGTTTCGATGTAAATTGTATTGTGTTCTCAGTCTGGTGATAATGATGTATTGTAGACCTCACAAGTGGAAACAAATTGGTGAAGAAGAACACTACAATAGTTACCACCACTATGATGTGGAATTACATCTACTTTATGTTTACATAAACAACACCTATGAAGCTGTATCCACTTATGTTTATATAAACAACACCTATGAAACTATATCCACCTTATGTTTATATAAACAACACCTATTAAACTGTATCCACTTTATGTTTATATAAACAACACCTATGACTTTGTATCCACTTTATGTTTTACATAAACAACACCTATGACTTTGTATCCACTTTATGTTTACATAAACAGCACCCATTAAGCTTCAAGTTTTTGCCATCCGGACACTTTTTTGTCTGTCAAGGATCACAAAGTTTTGTCTTTCAGGGCAAACCAACTGTCGCAGTCTGAGGTCCCAGCTCCAAATGTTGAAGTCGCTATGTTGCGTTCAATTCATATGGACGTCAGAAGACAGACTCCCAAAGAATGTCTGCAAATCTGACAGTAAGACATTCCAATATAGAGATCTTGTTTGTGTTTCTTATTTTAGATGTTTATAATATCACCATCATCATCATCATCATCATCATCATCATCATCATCATCATCATCATCATCATCATCATCATCTTCACTATCATCGAGGAGCTTGCTTAATGGGAGTAAGTCAGCGGGTTCTCAAACTTTCCTTTACCACCGACCCCCAATAAATACGTTTTGTAGTCGGTGACCCCCCCCCCCCCCCCCCCCCCCCCCCCCCGATAACAATTCAACTCAAGATTTCATAATTATCATGTGCCATACAGGTTGGCGTAGGCGATCATGTTCTTCCACAATCTTTTCTATCTACAGTGCATTGTATTAGTTCTGTTGTTGACTGTTTCCCTTGCCATGACACCATGCTGTCCAGTATTTTCTCTTTGTCATCCACGATCTCTTTTTCCTTTTATTGTTTCCAGTTGTAACCAAGTATTCCAACTTTCCTCTTCTCATGATGTGCCCGAAAAATGTTGATTTAACTCAAGATTTAAACACAAAAAATGCATCAACCATTTTAATTACAAAACTTTAATCAATGTAATATTTATTTATTTTTTCATTCTGGTGCGAGTGATTGTCCTGGGATCTACTTTACTTTAAACTGTGCACTCCTACTAATAAATGTTGACTGGAATGATTTCTTGCCAACATATAATAATAATAACAATATTAATTGTTTTATTATTTCTAGGTTAAATGGAATTTACATGCACATAAAATTTTGTATATGAATCAACATGACACACATTTTAACGACCTACATACAAATTAAAGTTATAATCAGTTTTAAAAAAAAGTATACCTGACTAATCTCAATATTGTGAAAAAGGTTATATTGTATATTTACATAATTAAAGAGACTGATGTTGCTGCATTTCATCCGGAAGCCTTGTTATATTTAGCTCAATTATTGAAACTTTTATTCTGAGATCTGACTCTACATTTTCTAAACAGTTTCTGTATTTATATTTAAGATAAACGAGAGCAGAGAATGATGTTCACACAGGCATGTTGTTACGAAAGTCATCAACACTTTCATAGACCTCTTGAATAATTCAGGAAAATCTGCTTTTGAGCCCACAACTTAGGAAATGATTGTTCTCTGAACTGTAAATCTCAGAGCACCATCCGTGGATATTTCTAGGTGCTTGTCTTCCTCTGCTGTAGTGAGCCCTTTTAGTTCATGCACATTCAATTAAAATAGATTTCTAATCCACCTTTTGTTTTCATCTGGGACAGGAAAATATTCGCAGAAACTGTGCCGCATATTTTCCAGATGGTGTGTAATAAGTGGCATCTCCTCTGGAGGCAACTGATCGTCTCAAAACAATGTGCGAGATTTTGAAAATTGTTCCAAGTTACTGTTCATTATGCGATGATGCCATAATCTCAATTTTATAATCATTGTCTCGAAATTGTCTTCGACTTGAAAAACTGTAACACGTTCTCTTTGAAGATTTAAGTTGAGCAAATTTCAATGGTGAAAACATCTGACAAATATGCCAATCTGATTAACCAGGAAAAATATGTTAAACTGTTGGTGATGTGAAACTGCTTCTCCGTGAGAAATAATCTTACTTCATCTCTCAATTCTCATAAGTTTGACACAACTTTACCTCGTGATATCCAGCGGACTTATTCCATAACCAAATAACCATATCCAGCGGACTTATTCCATAACCAAATAACCAAATCCAACGGACTTATTCCATAACCAAATAACCAAATCCAGCGGACTTATTCCATAACCAAATAACCATATCCAGCGGACTTATTCCATAACCAAATAACCAAATCCAGCGGACTTATTCCATAACCAAATAACCATATCCAGCGGACGTATTCCATAACCAAATAACCAAATCCAGCGGACTTATTCCATAACCAAATAACCATATCCAGCGGACTTATTCCATAACCAAATAACCAAATCCAGCGGGCTCCGTTATGTAGCAAAAGTTGATAGTAATTACTTCCTATATCTTGACAGAGTTGTTCAAAGAGTCTTGAATTCAGTGATTTACTTTTTAAAAAATTAACAATTTTGACTGATTCATTTCAAGTCTCTTTCAATTTTGCTGGCAACATCTTAGCAACAAGAGCCTCCCTAGATATGCAACAATGATGTCACCGACGGAAAGATTTCCTTAATTCGTGCTACAAGTCCGGTAAGCTTTCCGGATATTGCTAGTGCCCCCGCCCGTACTAATTCCAACAAATTTCACCCAATCCAAGTCATGAGATGTTATAACATTATTTAAGCTGTTAGATATTTTATCAGCTGTAGCATGCACCAACAAGCTGATCAACAGTTTCTCTTCAAAAACAATTCTCTCGTGTTTATACCTAACACAGCAAGGTCGCTTTATTCATTACATCTGTCTGTCGTCTAATTGCAGAGCAAAATTGTGGGACAGATAAATTCTTTCTAATAATTGTTTCTTCATTTTGGCTGACAAACTGTCGATTCACAGTATCATTTGACAAAGATATTAAGGAAAGGTCCTTGACAACTTCCTTGTTGATCAGTGCTGAAACCATTATTTAACCAGACGATATCAATTCTTCATCTATTGTGTACTGTTTTCCCATTATTCCCCTGCATTTTTTATTTATTTTTACAGCTTGTTGAGGTATCTTTTAAACACCATTTTCTTGAAGCTCACGTTTCTTACTTTTGAAAAAAAATATATGCTTTTTGTGGCATTTTCTTTGTATTCAGCTTTGAGATGCCTTAGTAATTTGGAAGGTTCCATAGCCTCATTTGACATAGCAACATAACACACAACAACTGTGGTAGCTCCTCCTAACACTGTACACGAAAAGGCAAGCCACAAATATTCTTTACTAAAACGGTAGCACTTTTTAAGATAACTCAAACGGCTTTTAATGTCCTTCGAACAAGAGGATTCCATGTCAACATCAGCAGTTCTTTTTTGTTTCAAGTTCAGCCAACGACCCATCTTGATGTTGGGCTAAAATATTGATGATGACGTCATGGAACGCAACTAAAATGGCAGCTTATTTATATTCGAGCTATGGACTAAGCAATGTTTACATTGAAATACACGATATATGTTATTGCAGCGAGTTGGCAGTTTTTTTGAAAATGTTTTCAAGGGTTTGAACATAAATGTTTGTTCACAGTTCGTTAACCTTCGCTGTAGATAAAGTCGTTAATTCGATGGCTTCGTTTCGGACGTTTGGTAGCTAAGGACCTAGCTTGTGCAAACGGATGGCATTGGCAAGGATCATTTTGAATCTATGAAGTGGGCTCATTTTGTGTTTAACTCAAAAGCATATGTGCTTTTTAACCAAAGACCTTTTTTTGGGGACTCAATGAAGATATCCCCGATGGAAGAATAAATTGTAATATTAGTCCCATAAATGATTCGCTTCCAGAGGTTTATGATGTAAACAAAGCAGTTTTGCCATTGCAAGTGAATAATTTCCACACCTATAATTGGTCAGGATTGTGTAGCAGCAGCAGCTTTATAGCGAACACAGAAAACATCACAGGATTGTGATGTTCTGAAACAGCTATGACATGCTACCCTAGAATTGCCTTTAATGAGATTACTGTGACCACAAACCACTCTCCATGTGTGTGCCACATATTTACACCCCAGAAAGAAACACTGAATATAACATCATGTGCCGTCTGTGATATTAATGACCACAGACCAAGAGCCTCCAGTATGATTGATACAACTGTTGCACCAAGCATTTCAGCAGCAGAGCCATATCTATGGAATGTTAATCTGGCATTGTTCTTGAATGATGTCCAAGTTAATGAGACATCAGAATCGTGTGGCGGCAGCTACAAGAAGGGAGCGGAGAACATCAAGTTCTGCTGCTATAAAGGAGACTTGCCTTGCTATCCCAGAATTGCCTTAAATGGGATCACTGTAGTTGAAAACTTCTCCTCTTGTGTAAATTACACATTCACATCTAAAAGTGAATCAGTGAAGGTCACAAAATCATATTCTCTCTGTGGTTTTACTAACTACAGGTCATGTGGCTTCTGTTGGATTGGAAATGATAACTTACCACCACTGTGTGTCTATATGTTTGGAATTGGAGTCATCAATGATGGCCTAACATCTTCAAGTGCTATGACGATCATCATTTTCGGGAGGACGTGAACTCCCATGGTATATGGTGGATAGGCGGCAGGAACCATTGAAGGCTATGTCTGAAAAGTGTTCCTTCTTGCAGTTTCCTCATATTCCAAGTCCGGCTTGTTGCAGGAGCTACTGAGTTAAGTGCTCTGTGCACACCGTGAGCTGTGTGTCTCATCTGTTTTGATCCTGCTTCGATATCCCGCGTGTTTACGATGAATGATGATATTGTATGACAGGGAACAGTTGGCTGTGTTCACTTTCTGCGCGGTTTCGCCTTATGTCTTTTGGCGTGTGCTGAGACTGCTACGATGGGGACTACAGTTACCTTTCTTTGTTTGGGAGATGAGTTAGTAATTCGGATGATTCCACTGGCACGGGTGGTTGAGCAATTATGGATTTTAATTCGTTTGCTGTGATTCCGAGGCCTTCCATAACCAATAACCAATAACCAATGTTGATTCTAACACATAAACTAAATTCACTGCAAAAACATCAGTCACTTGACGGTAATCATATGATTTTTATTAACACAAGTTGAAGAAAGAAACACAACTGCCAAATTCGCTCAACTGCCATTAACTCTTTCAGTACGGAAAGTTGTTATCAATTTAGCGATAGAGATTTCAGAGAACATTTTTTTTACGTATTTAATATCTACATGTTTATATTTATCTATCACTTAACATATTATATATGATTGTTTAGATAATTAAACAAGGAATTAGATTTCACCAAAACCAAGACGATACAAGACATATAAAAAGAATATCATTTGATGACAGATTACACTAATGAAATTGAGAGTGACGCACTGTGCGGCTAAACGTACATGACCGAAATCGGCATGGCGCATGTGAGTCGAAACGTACGGAAAGAGTTAAGCTGAAGCGTACTGACTTTGGTGGTTGTATACGCAGCTGCAAGAAATGTCACGTCCTTTCTTTCAATTACACTCAATTACACATGGCCACTCACTTGCCAGTACAGTGCGTATTTTACTTGTTTCATATCATGCTTTTTTTATGTATTTATTTCTTCATCAGTTACATCACATCTGGTTGGGGCGGGTGATTCCCCTACCCCGTCGTAATCATGTCGAGGTAGGTTGAGAATCTGACCGCTATTTATATTTCTGTGACATTGAAATATATACTGAAAGTGATATTGTCAAGGTTAAATCGTCTGTGCTGTCATCCCGCCATTTCTTTCTTTGTGCTGGGACTGGTGTTTATGTAGGCGGTAAGTTAGAAACACATACACACAATTTGAGAACCGCTGAAGTCAGCGATCATGTAAATTCAACTTTCTATCCTTGTATTTGTTTCTTAATTATATTGTTGATTTCCTACGAAACATTTCTTTTGAGCTGTTCGAATCTTTCTCTCCGTTTCCCTCTGTTTTTTTCTTACTTCGTTTTTTTTTTAAAATTGTCAGTTGTATTTGTAATTGTCTGTTCTATTCTCATTACGTGGCAATAAATGATGGCTATTTCCATCCGATATTGACAAGTTTACTCTTTGCTCTGGCCTCTCTCATAACGTCTGCGTTACTCTGTTTAGTTGCCATTGGTATCCTCGATATTTATCTGCATAACCACATTACTGTTGCCTCAATTGATTGATTTTTCTTGTTTCGTATGTATATTGAGTAAAATGGATTGAATAAGCATGCATTTGTCTTCTCTCATTTTTTTCTTTTATTAATGCAGTCTTTTTCTCTCAGCTATCGCCCACTCAGTCTTAGAATACGACCTCCAACGAAATATTTTGATAGGCTAGTTTCAATAACCAAGGAATTTAATGAACAATATGAGAGTTGTTAATATTGTGACTTTAAAAGGCGCCCGAAGATAACAAAACGTAATCCAGTGATCCCTAGAAGAATTCCAGGCAATTTTCTATGAGCCTAAAATCGTCACTCTATGAATTAAACCCTCTCTGAAGAATCCATAATGATCTATCCAGGAACTAGCAAGTATTTGATACACTTTGAAGATCTTTAGACGAATCCCTATCGATCATTCACAGAAATATGAAACGGAAATCATTATTTTCAACATGGAAACTATAATTTAGAAAATAAAGCTATGCAACATGAAAATCTATTTTTTGCACGTAAAGTCTAGTTATATAAAAGATTCATGAAATTCTAGATTTCCTTTTCTTTTAGCCCAATGAAAAACACAATAGAAATTAGTTGTCATTGAAAGTAACAATCCTGGAAAATATTACTGGTTAGAGGAAAACGTATTGCCTGATCAGTCAGATGAATATAGGTGTTCTAGAGAACTTTATTGCCAATTACATAAAGAAATGCTAATTATGTTTTTTTAATATATATATTTTTAAAAATTAATCAGCTAAAGATAATAAAAGATAAAAGTGAATGTTGCACTCAACACTATTATTCCTACACGGAACACAAGAGACAGGCGGGACTTGTGAAATGCTGACGTGAAAGTTCTACTTGACTGAACTTTGACCTTGTACATTATAGACGCTGACCAACATAATAAAGCTAGGTCACCTATTTTAACATTCATGTTAGTGTAATGACTTAGCTGTGGCAACATGCAGGTGTACAAGAACCATAGGTGTTTCAACAACCCGCTGAAAAGTAGACAGCCCGAGATTCGACACACCCACACTGTACACTTGTCACATCACCTTGCCCTTTCCACTAGTAATAGATGTTTGTTTATTTATTATTATTATCTTCATTGTAAACTACTGGAAACTACTGCCCAAGTCATTAGTTTTCTTTGATGTGCATAAATAACGCAAACATTATAGTCTTTGTGATTAACAATTACTTGACGGGACTTACTGAGGAGGGGATCTGAGCACCTATGGGCATGTTCGGGATGCAATGATGATGTCCCGTAAATAATTCAATAACTCAATACTTGATTTATAGGAAATTCAGAATAATAATAGTCATCATGTGCCTAATTCTGATGTGTGTATGTTCTTGATTGCTAGTGCTAGTCCACAGCCAACTACATGTATATAGATGCTAGGCCGGCAAAAAATAAAAGTCGTATAAAACACCCTAACTGTCGTGACGTCTTTAGTTTTGCGAGATACTGACAGTTGACATCACTCTACACACAAACATCCCTGCTCGCAAATCTGAAAACGTCACGCCAGTTGCTGTGTTTTTCTGTTTTATTTTCTGCCCACGGTCTTTAGTATATCAATAATTGTCTGTGCTATGGACCGGACCACAGGAAAGTGACTTATTTTACTTTTATGAGTATACTATCGCCATGTACTTAGATCTCTGTATATATCCTTATATATGTTTGTGCTGTTGTTTATAGTCCCTGCCGCAGGTCTACTTTGCTAAAACGGCGTTCTACATTTGTTTTGTAAATCACCTACGTAAAGTTGTAACGATACCACTTGTTCTTTCTTTTGTTTAAAAAAAAAATTGCATTCAAATAAACAAATAGTCGGTTTTAATGCAATGAACTTTGTATATTGACTGCTAGTAGTTTCAGACTGACCTCCTGACGTCATGAGGCTTTTATGAGGTTCGGACCTGTACACAGAGGGCCTTGGGTAATCCTTCTGTAATCCTACCACTACACCTATCCCGACTGACCTCATTTTGAGATATGATGGAAAAGATAATTTAAGTTACATCCATCTTTGTGTGTGTATGTATGTGTTAGTCACCTCTAGTGACTCGGGCAGATGGTGCTTGCAAACCTGGGAGGGCAGACCATCTAAGGGCAGAATCCCCCTACAGAAAAGACAATGTGCTGCCTTGCAGGAAGATTAGGGACAATCAAAGGCTAAGGAAAGCAAACCTGAATAAAATGCTGGCTGAAATCGGATGCACTGGGCCACTGGCGCAGAACACAGTGCAACGTTTTTAACGGGTGTTCAATCAGAGTGGATCTGGCAGACTCTAAATGTGATGTTCCGTCTGTGGGGGGCGATCAACACACTTAACCTGACAGATGATTTCATGTGAGTGTCTGGAATCCTACTCTGATTGAGTCCTGATCGCAGAGAGAGAGAGAGAGAGAGAGAGAGAGAGAGAGAAGAGAGAGAGAGAGAGAGAGAGAGAGAGAGAGAGTTACATCCACTTTCCTAACTTTGAACATTTTGTGTAGACAACATTCTGAACTGTAAGATACGGTACATTAGTTAGCATGGCCTGTTGACAATGAAAGTAGAACTGATTACTTAGATTTCTAAAAACTGTTGATGCAGATCATCTGTTCACGTAAAATCATAATAATCATAAACATCATCATCATCAAGGAGCGTGAATGCATGCATAGTCAACGATGTCCCGCCACAATTTTCTGTTTCAACTGTTGTTTATCATTTTTGCATTTGATTTCCTATCAAATCGTTCTCAGGGACAGTCTGATATATTTTCTCTCAGTTTCCCTCTATCTCTTATTGCCTCAATTGTTCTTGTTGTCACAATAAATTACTGATGTTCTCTTCTCATTACAAGTGAGACAACAAAAAACAGTGTTACCTCCCGATGCTGTTAACAGGTTTATTTATTTATTTATTTTTTTGCTTTACCCTCTTTAAGAATGTTGTCATTATTATTTTGGCTGTCCCTGTTGTCATTATTTTGACTGTCCCTGTTGTCGTTATTATTTTCTCTGTCCCTGTTCTCGTTATTATTTGGCCGTCTTGATATTCTTCTGGGATAAAACATTTCTGTGGGCTCCAGTTATAGGCATGTCTGTTGTCCGAAAGTATAAAATTTACAAACATTCCTGAAGAATATCATTTTTTAAAAGAGCGATAACTTCTTCGTGTTATCGTAAAATAAAATATGCAACAGTTACGTCCCTATCAACATTTTTTCTGGTTTCTCCTTATGTGTAGAATTTGATTTTTTCCCCTTGCAACTGTAAAACGTAACGTTTATTTTTAATGATCACCACAAAGATTGGTATAAATAATTTGAAAATAAATCACAAACAGATAAAAATTTAACTGATTCAGTAAATCGGCGAGAGCTTCAGTAAATTTCTAGTCAGTGAAATGGTCAATTTATGAGATTCGGTTGTAGGTCTTCTAGGTCTAGTAAGCATTAAATTGGTAGCCAAGTTAACAGGGTACGAAATACGACACTGGTGTTTTACTGACTACATTTACTATTTTTTTAAAAAACATGCCGACGGTATTAAAAGTTTTAGATGAATGGATTGATGGAATATTAGAAAGTCTAGGAAACAACAGCAGGAGACGAACTGAAGAGCTAAGGCAGCAAACTATATCTCTCCTCGATGATAACAAACATGTGAGAATGGTAAAAATAAAAAAGAAGAAGTGTGTGTTTATTAAGAAACTTTGCGTAAAATAATAATTACCTAAAAGCTTACGACCTTACAACTGATGTAAACGTAAAACGAATTTAATTATAATTGTAATGTAAATTGTTGAGAACATGTGATGCGGGGATTCAGTTCCTTCAAGAGGGAGAAAATGTTCCGTGAAAAAGATAAAAACCCTAGCCCAGGTCCACACTTGATAATATTGTAACCTTCCAGCTTCAAGTATAACAACACCCGCTGACTTTAGTTTCTGTTCAGCTTTGTCGGAATACCTGATACTTTCCTTATGGATTATAATAAGTTACTGCATGTGGGTGTTAGCTGTTTAGATTAGGTCTCTCATGATGTTCGCACTATTTTCCTTCATTATTTTAACTCTTTCACTACGGAAGGTTTTTATCAATTCAGCGGTTGGGATTTTAGAGACAAGATTTTTCATGTTTTTAAATATTAATCTACATGTTTATATTTATCTAACACGTACCATATTGTATCTGACATTTTAGGTAATTTAAAAAGTAATTAGATTTCACCTATACCAAGATGATACGTGACATATAAAAATAGTTTGATGACAGTTGAATCTCTCTCTCTCTCTCTCTCTCTCTCTCTCTCTCTCTCTCTCTCTCTCTCTCTCTCTGCGATCAGTACTCAGTCAGAGTAGGATTCCAGACTCCCACATGAAGTCAGCTGTCAGGTTAAGTGTGTTGATCGCCCCCACAGACAGAACGTCACATTTAGAGTCCGTCAGATCCACTCTGACTGAACACCCGTTAATACGTTGCACTGTGTTCTGCGCCAGTGGCCCAGTGCATCCGATTTCAGCCAGCATTTTTTCAGGTTTGCTTTCCCTAGCCTTTGATTTTCCACAATCTTCTGCAAGGCAGCATATTGTCTTTTCTGTAGGGGGATTCTGCCCTTAGATGGTCGGCCCTCCCAGGTTTACGAGCACCATCTGCCCGAGTCACTAGAGGTGACTAACACAGACATGCACACACAAAGATATGAGATGTGAATAACACAGACATGTACACAGCGATACGAGCCATGACTAACACCGACACACATCAAGATATATGACTCATGACTAACATAGACATGCACAAAAAGATATGAGATATGACTGACTTAGACATGCACACACAAAGATATGACACATACCTAACATAGACATACACACAAAGATATAAGATATGACTAACATAGGCATGCACACACAAAGATATGAGATGTGACTTACATAGCCATGCACACACAAGAATATGAGATGTGACAGACACAGACATGTACGCACAAAGATATGAGATATGACTAACATAAACATGCAAACAAAGATATGAGATATCCCTAACCCAGACATGCACACACACAGATATGACACATGACTAACACAGATACACAGTAAGTTATGATATATTACTAAACTCAGACGCACATAAAGATAAGAGACATGATTAACACGGACACACCAAGATATGAGATATGACTAACATGACACACATCTAGATATGAGCCATGGCTAGCACAGAAACACCCCAAAATATGAGCCATGACTAGCGCAGAAAAACATTAAGATATGAGTCTTGTCTTCACGGAAAAACACCAAGAAATGAGCCAAGTCTAGCCAATAAACACATAAACATAAACACATTGAGGTATCCATATGCTTGGGTTAGTCTGCAGACTCTTCTTAACGTGTGAATCATCGACATACGAGACGCAGGCTTCGATTAACTGTCCACAGGTTTCGTTCAAACAGGTGTCCGGAGATTTGAGAATGCAGTCTGACACGTAGAACTTTCCCTTGCATGCACTGTTCCCGGTTGACTGTTCACAGGTGTCGTTGAAACAGTTGTCTGGACATTTGAGAGTGCTGTCTGACCCGTAGTACGTTTCCTTGCACGTGCAGTCTGCACTTTCCGGGTCACATATGATGTCACAGCCATCAGAACACGTCTGTTCGCACTGTAGCCCAAAATTACCATCGGGACAAGTGTCATTACAGGTATAGCCAGGATGTTTACATTGTAGTCATTTTCCGGATTTTTCCCACATAAAGGACAGACACTGAGACAAGACCTGGAGCAATCGTGTCCATATACCCCATGTGAGCATTTGCCGTGACACGTACCAATGATGACGTCGCAGCTTTTGCTACACCCACTACACACTGCACAAAACGACCAAGAATACCCGTCCAGACAATAGGTGTCTGCAAATGTTTGCGCCTCACACACCGTCAGTTCACTGCCGGCCTGCGAAATGGTCGGTGAGAACTCAGTCTTAATGTGTGTCATTGGCGTTTGTGTGGTGACTACAATAGTGTTCATAGAAGCATTAGGGTATGATATATCATTATACTGGAACACTTCGCCGCCGCTGTCAGAGAAAGCCTTTAGAGTGGCATTCTTTACCCGAATCATAGTGCTAGCTTGATGATAGAATCGAATGGTGTGAATCTTCTGGGGCGTGGCAAAGTTCAGATACCAGTAAACAGGACCGTTTCCACTTCTCAGTTTTGTGTGTGTGCAGTCATTGTCATAGAGATTGGTCCTTCTTTGCCATTTACTGCGGCCTCTGGTCCACATCCGTCTCCTGTATAACAAGCATTAAATGTGTCGGCCTGGTTTGTGTTCTGTTTGAGAGCCACATTCCGACCCCCGCCTATGTTAATGGAGCAGATATTTGCAACTATCGCCCCTTCAATCCATAACTTGTTAATCAGACCAGCCCCAGAGCAAAAGACATGAATCTCGTGCTGACTAACTGCAAACCTTGAATCATTGCTACATGAGGCAGAACCATTTAGTATTGCCGTGAAACTGTCCGGAACTATTAAGTCATTTACATAAATCCTAAACCAGGAGAACAGCAAAGATTGGTTGAGAGTTGCCTCAACTGATGTAGAATTTGTGTCCGAGTTACATGTAGTGTCGTTGTAATTAAACAGGAAAGTAGGTTCAGAATTTTTGGCGTATTTGTACACGAGAACCAAGTACTGACACTGGGGTCCAAAATATTCGTGCTGATAAATGTCATTGTTTGGGCATATCCTTGTAGTTTTGTCATAAACTCTCTCTCTCTCTCTCTCTCTCTCTCTCTCTCTCTTTCTCTATCTGCGATCAAGACTCGATCAGAGTAGGATTCCAGTCTCTCTCATGAAGTCAGCTGTCTGTTTAAGCGAATTGATCGCCCCATATAATTTCTCCTCCAGGGAGGTGGGCGTGGACCACATTGCTCTTCTTAGGTCCGTGTACTGGGGCAATCCTGTAGAACATGTTTTGTAGTCATATTGTCCAGTGTACAGTGGCATAGGCTGGTTGTACCTATTTTGAATTTGGTGAACATGTGATTTCCCATTCTATTGTGGCCTGTGCGTAGGCGAAGTATGATGACTTGATCCCTCCTTGATAGTTGGTGGTATCCGTCACTCTCGTTATGCTTTGGGTGTTCACGTTTCCATTTTTCATGGAACTGACCCTTGAGGATGGATTTGGCTTCATCATAACTGAGCGGATTGTTCTCTTGTGGTAATCTCCCTCCCTCTTTAGCTAATTTGTCTGCGTGTTCGTTCCCGTGTATATTACAGTGTGATGGTATCCACTGAATGAGTACTCTCTGGAAGTTATTGCATAGTTGGTCCAGGGTAGTTCTCAAGTCATCTAGTTCATTGTTCTTGTGGTTTATTAGAGCTGATAGTACTGACAGTGCATCAGTCAGAATAACCAATTTATTGTGCATGTTATTGTTGTGTTGAGTAGCCAGTGTTGCAGCTTCTCTGATGGCCTCAGCCTCTGCTTTAAAGTTGTTTGAGAATTTTCCAGTAGCTATTGACTTGGTGATCTCGTCCTGATTGGTCAGTGTCAAGAACACACCTCCCCCTCCATTTCTGGTGGCATTTGTAGCAGAGCCATCTGTATATATGTGGGGCAAGAGTCCTGTGGGTAAGTATCGTGTATATGTTTTTATGCTATGTGTTTTCTTTCTGTCTGATTGGGTGCCTTTTTTCATGATTCCTGTTATGTTTTCCTGAAGTTCTGGTATTTTATGTTTCCGTGAGGAGACATATCAGATGGGCCCAAGGTTTCGATATTGTTTGGGAAAGAACTGGGTCTCCAGTAGTTAGTTCATTGACAATTGCAGCGAAGTTGTTCCTCTTAAGTCGTACAATTCCGGAACCAGATATTCTTTGGTGCATGGGGTGGCTAAGGAGCCTTCTATATTTCTCCGCTTGTTGCAAAACTTTAGTGACCCGTCTGTCATCTAAGGGTTGTAAGCCTGTTACTGTTTCTAGAGTCTTGATAGGTGTAGATTTCATAGCACCAGTAATGATACGGGCAGCTTGGTTCTGTATTCTGTTAATTTTGCAAAGGTGTGATTTGGAAGCCATAGCCCAGGCTGTGACTCCATATTCTAGAACTGGTCTGACTCTTCCTACATATAGTCTTTTCAAAATGTTGCTGTCTGCCCCCCAGTCCGTTCCTGCCAATTTCTTCATAATATTTGTTCGTTTCCTGGCTTTCATTCTTGCTCTGTCTATCTGATTTTTCCAAGTCATTCTGTGATTCATGGTGACACCAAGATATGTTGGGTTGTGGTCAATTGGGAATGTATGATCCTTTAACTTCAAATTTTCAGAGAGTGTTTTCCTTGATAGGCTGAAAATTGTGTATGAAGTTTTCCTTTCGTTGATTGGTAAGAACCAGGTGTTCGTCCACTTTTCAAGTTCACCTAGGGCATCTTGCATCCTGGAACCAGCCACTGACATACTTTCCTCGCGAGCCCATAACGCCAGATCATCTGCGTATATTGCTGAGTGTATTCTGGGTGGAATGTCCATTACGATGTCATTATGAAAATTAAAAAGAGTGTTGGGGACAAGACTCCGCCTTGTGGGACACCTTGCTCGATAGAGACCTACTTACTTAGTTGACCTTGAACTTGTACTCTGGCCGTTCTATCCTGAAGGTATTGAGAGACCCAATTGAATAAACGACCCTGGATGCCAAGTCTAAAAAACTTGTTCTTTAAACCCTCACGCCAAAACCCTATCAAAAGCCTTCTCCATGTCGACTCACACTGCCAGCGTGTGTTTCTTTTCTTGTAGAGCATCCTCTATTTCCTGTGCAATGTAGGTGACCAGGTCTTCAGTTGCCTTTCCATGAGTTTACTCAGGCAGCTCAGTAGGCTAATTGGTCTATAGCTACTTGGGTCTAGTGGGTCTTTCCACACTTGAGAATGGGCACCATAATAGCTTCTTTCCAGATTGCCGGCACATGACCGCTCTTCCAGCTAGCATTTAGTATCCTTAGAAGCTGGCTCTTGGCTTTCTGCCCCAGATTTAGGAGCATTTCGTTGGAGATTCCATCTTTACCAGGTGAACTTTTGAGCTTCAATCCTTTGAGGGCAACATCTAATTCAGTTGGGGTAAAGATGGTCGTCTGATGCTCTTCTGGTGCAAAAGGCATGTGTTTTGCATCTTGACAGTTGAATGGTGGTAGACTTATCAAATTCAGAGTGACGCAAGTGCGGCTAAACGTGCGGAAAGAGTTAATAAAATACTGAATTATAAAATGTCGAGATTCCTAATAGTTTAATTAGATCTACTTTTATTTTTTTTATTTTTCGGAACAGACATAGACTGTGTCTACTTGGTCTCGTGTGTTCGCCATACTATTACTTCCTTTAGTCGAATGCCCTTGGCAGAACGTTAAATGGTGGTAGACACACAGTGTTATGAAAGCAAGTTGATTTCGGTGTCTTGTCCTTTCTGTGTGTGCTCTCAACGTCATTGTGGGAACTACGGTTTGATTCTTTCTGGTTAAGTGTCGCAGCGGGTTAAGTGTCGCAAGATTTTTTGCAACGTTGTTTATTCATTTTGACTCTAGTTCTTCCCCGTGCTCTGAAGTGAAATCTTTTTGGGGTGTATCTCTAGTTTATTAAGTCACTCCACTCTCACGAGATTACCTCCCTTGTATTTTGACGAGCACGGGGAGAAACGTTGTGATTAATTTGATGGGTGAGATCAAGCTAAGAAGACAACATAAGATAGCATAATAAAGAGTAAGAGCTTCCGGTCAATATGGCGGATAGACGGGAGGAACCATTGAGGCTCAGTCTGAAAAGTGTTCCTTGTTGCAGTTTCCTCATATTCCAAGTCCAGCTTGTTGTGTGAGCTACTGAGTTTAGTGCTCTGTGGCTACCGTGAGCTGTGTATTTCATCCGGATCGTGTTTCGATATTCCGATTGCTTACGATGAATGATGATATCGTATGACGAAGGACAGTTCAACTGCGTTCACTTTCGGTGCCGCTTGACCTTATGTCTTTTGACGTATGCTGTAGCTGCTATGATGGAGACTGCAGCTGCCTTTCTGTCTTTGTTTGGATCCTTCAATGAGATTACACTTAATTCGGATGATTCCACTAGCACGGACGGTTAAGCAATATGGATTTTAATTCGTTTGCAATGATACCGGGGCCTTAGACTAACCATAACCATAAGTAAAGAGTAAAGTAAAGGTTCCCGCCCCTGCCTTGCTATGCGTAAGTGAATGGGAAGAACTGAGAATAAAAGCTTGTAATAACTCCCGTCGAAGAATACATAAAGAAACAATAGATGAAATGGTTTGACCAGGCGATAAGATAGAAAGACCAAAACACAAAACAATGAGCCTTGAATATACGTTGCGAAAGCACCAAACTCAAGGGCCGACGACAAGAGAGATGGAAAGATGGAATTCTAGAAGCACCAGGAAACATAATAGCAGCAGAGGCCGACAGAAAAACAAAAGACCGCAAATTATATTTCCCTACGACTCTGATAGACAATTGAGGGAGGAAATAAGATGATATAAATAAGAGAACAGATGGGTAAGCTTCAAATATATTTGTAGCAAGAATATGGTTAAAGGATACAAAAATATACTCAATTGACAGGTTTAAAAAGAGGCAAATCATGGGTGGGCTGCGCAGAAGACGTCACAAACAGGTCTCTTGACTTACCAATATCAAACACTTGCGAGGAGTGGTTACAGGTACCTATATCATTCAGGGATACATTCTAATGTTTAGCTCTCGCTCGACAGGAAATGCAGGAAGCAGAATTCAGTCATAATACCACTTGTACAATTAAGTACAATACTTCACTCGCCTACTTGTACACTTAAGTACAATACTTCACCTGCCTACCTGTACAGTCCAGTACAAAACTTCAGCTTCCTGCTTGTACAGTTAAGTAAAATACTTCACCTTCCTACCCGCACAATTAAGTACAATACTTCACTCGCCTACTTGTACAGTTAAGTACAATACTTCACTCGCCTACTTGTACAGTTAAGTACAATACTTCAGCTGCCTACCTGTACAGTTAAGTACAATACTTCACCTTCCTACATGTACAGTTAAGTACAATACTTCACCTTCCTACCTGTACAGTTAAGTACAACACTTCACCTTCCTACTTGTACATTTAAGTACAATACTTCACTGCTTACTTTGTACAATTTAGTACAATGCTTCACTCATGTATGACATTAACTTTCTGTACCCATTTTTTTTTTACATTGAACAGAGAAATTAATGGCAATAAATGAGCTCCTTCACCTTTGTAAATAAAACTGTATATTAAACAATCGTTGTAAGAAAAGAAAAATAAGACGATACGCACAGTTAAATAGAAAGTAGAAATTAAATGAAGTATAGTGAAGGCTATACAAGTGCAATATTAAAACAGGTAAATGAATTTAAATACCTTGGAACAATGTTAACCTCAGATGGTATATGTACAACAGAAGTGAGATACAAAATAGCTCAGGAAAAAGCAGCTTTCCAAACAAAAACACACAAAAAGTAGGAGAATACTGTGCAATCCAGTTTTGACAATGGAAACAAACAAAAAAGAGTTCTTAAATGTTCTGTAGAACCAGTCTTAACATATGGACAAGAATCATGGATAATAGGACAACAGACAAGAAAATCACTGAAGGCTGTAGAAATGTGGTTTTACAGAAGAATATTGAGAATACCATGGACCGCTGAGAAGAATAATGAAAACGTTATGAAAGAGGCCACCGCAAAAAGAGAGCGTTATCCAATATTAAGAAGAAAACATAATTCTTTGGCCATGTGATGAGAAGGGAACATCTAGGAATATATTGTAACAACTGGGAAAATTGAGTGACGAAGAGAATTGGGAAAATTGAGGGACGAAGAAATAGGGGGAAACAAATAGAAAAGATACCAGACAGCTTAAGAGAATGGCCTGGCAGAAGGTCAGCAACAGAAATTATAAATAACTGTCGAGATCAAGAATTGTGAAGAGACATGATCACCTTCGCCAGCAGGCATGGTACTTGATGATAATGATAGTGAAGACTGTGAGTTTCATAGACATAAACAAGCTTTATGCCTGTTTACTGTCCTACTATTCCAGAGTTTTAGCGAAAACAAGACAGCTAGACTGAGGTAAACATCTGTGACCTCTTTTTTACACCCGCCTTTCAATGCCCAACCTCCCCCTCCTCCCACATACACATACACATGCGCGCGCGCGTGCGGGCCACACACACTCACAACCATCTGTCATCACAAATTCCCTGTTGACCTTTGGATGTTATGATCGGCATTTCGCAAGCTGTTCTTTGCCGCGTCCACTAACTGACACTCCTGGCATATCGTCCTCTATATTTATCATTGAAGCAGTCGCTGGACTCGAGAGAGCTGATCAGACAAATGCCCACATCCTCACATAACAAGTGTTTTCACCTGATTGCGATTATCGATCTTGCTGCCATTTCATAAATCTCCTCATTGTGAAGAATCAATTTCTTTACTCGCAACATGTTGCTCCTGTCTACATTTGTTTCAAAACATTTGTTTACTCTCTTCTGGTATGTTACTTTATAGAAAGATTTGATTTGTTCAGAATGTCTAATATTACTAATATTATAACACACACTCTCTCTCTCTCTCTCTCTATATATATATATATATATATATATATATATATATATATATATATATATACCACTGAGCTACCGCAGCTCCCATATATATATATATATATATATATGGGAGCCGCGGTAGCTCAGTGGTTAGTGAACTGGACTATAAAGGACAGGGGGTAGGGTTCGATCGCAATCGACTTCACCCAGCCTCAAATGGGTACCGGATTTTTTTCTGGGAAAGTAAAGCAGCACGGGCGTAATACCGACCACATTACCCCAAACATCATGTGTCTGTAAAATTTATGGTCACTAACATCATATTGCCTATACGCTTTTATAAAAAAAAATATCAACCTGCTATCAGCACGCGCACCTTTTAAATCATCTCTTTCAATGTTTACGATGCAATCAACAACAATAAAAAATAACAAAGAAACAAGTTAATTCACTAATAAAGTGCTCATTTATTCTATAAACATAAAAAAACGACTTAGTTCGGTACAAGTAAGGAGGAGTGTCGATGAAGACCTTTCAAAGGTTGGTATTTCTAAGCGTCACATTAATGGAATTGAAAGTACCCAGTAAATTGATTATCAGATGATGGGAGGTATGTTGTGTTTAATGCCCATAATTGTAAACAATCAAGGCTAATTCTGTCAGTATCACGTTAGGAAACACATCTCCAAAGAAAAATACAGGTGCCCATTATCAGATGATGTTTTAAGGAGTCGATGTACGATCATGTGGTCAGCAGACATGCGCAATAACAAAACTTCGTTATCGTGGCTTCTTGTGTCCGCCAAAGCGCTGACTGTTGTAAAAAGTAAAGGTAATCTCATAGTAACAGTTGTTGGGGAGTGTAGGGGCCTCCTTTTATCTTAGACACGTCATTTAAGGGAGCACAGTCCGGCGTATCTTCCTCTGAAATGCTCTGTCTTCCTCGTCGAAATGCTCTGTCTTCCTCGTCAAAATGCTCTGTCTTCCTCGTCAAAATGCTCTGTCTTCCTTGTCAAAATGCTCTGTCTTCCTTGTCAAAATGCTCTGTCTTCCTTGTCAAAATGCTCTGTCTTCCTCGTCGAAATGCTCTGTCTTCCTTGTCAAAATGCTCTGTCTTCCTTGTCAAAATGCTCTGTCTTCCTTGTCAAAATGCTCTGTCTTCCTTGTCAAAATGCTCTGTCTTCCTCGTCAAAATGCTCTGTCTTCCTCGTCAAAATGATCTGTCTTCCTCGTCAAAATGCTCTGTCTTCCTTGTCAAAATGCTCTGTCTTCCTTATCAAAATGCTCTGTCTTCCTCGTCGAAATGCTGTCTTCCTCGTCAAAATGCTCTGTCTTCCTATCAAAATGCTCTGTCTTCCTCGTCGAAATGCTCTGTCTTCCTCGTCAAAATGCACTGTCTTCCTCGTCAAAATGCTCTGTCTTCCTTGTCAAAATGCTCTGTCTTCCTTATCAAAATGCTCTGTCTTCCTTGTCAAAATGCTCTGTCTTCCTCGTCAAAATGCTCTGTCTTCCTTATCAAAATGCTCTGTCTTCCTCGTCGAAATGCTCTGTCTTCCTCGTCAAAATGCTCTGTCTTCCTTGTCAAACTGCTCTGTCTTCCTTGTCAAAATGCTCTGTCTTCTTCGTCAAAATGATGTCTTCCTTATCAAAATGCTCTGTCTTCCTCGTCGAAATGCTCTGTCCTCCTAGTCAAAATGTTCTCTCTTTCTCGTCAAAATGCTCTGTCTTCCTTGTCAAAATGCTCTGTCTTCCTTGTCAAAATGCTCTGTCTTCCTCGTCAAAATGCTCTGTCTTCCTCGTCGAAATGCTCTGTCTTCCTCGTCAAAATGCCCTGTCTTCCTTATCAAAATGCTCTGTCTGCCTCGTCAAAATGCTCTGTCTTCCTTGTCAAAATGCTCTGTCTTCCTCGTCAAAATGCTCTGTCTTCCTTGTTGAAATGCCTGGTCCATTTCCTTTCTCAGATGGGTCATTGGGAGGATGAATTTCGAAACCGGTTTGAAGACTCGCACCATAAAAATAAAGTGCTGAGAATTTGAAATTGTAGATTTACTGACAATTAATAACTATCTAATTCTTATTTTCATGTTGTATCGGGTACATGTGATGCTAAGTCTATTGAAGTGTTCTTGTAGGTCACACATTTTTCTATATATTAATGCCAGATAGTCTGCGAATAGAAGCTCGTTAACTTCCTGATTCAGATAGTGTGGCTAACTTACATATGCAGTCCATGTAGGTAATAAACAATAGGAGAGATAAGTAGGGCGGGCTTCTATCTGCTGTTCTGGCACTGTGCAGCTGCTGCTGATGTAGAGAACTTTACATAGCTCGGTAAGATGTTCATTTACTCCGTATGTTCAAAATAACGCATAATTGTTCTGTTTACTCGAATGGTCTTTCCCTGGTCCACTGAAGCTACGTGCAGATTTTGATTGTGTTCTGTCATAATTTTGTATAGCTGAATAGTACATCAGTGCATCCTCTATTTTTTTCCGTAACCCATTTTGGAAATAGTTGATCTATAATTGGTCTCAGTATTTTTCAATAATTTTGGAGCATAGCTTCCTACATGGCTAAGTAAGTGGATATGTTTGTATTGATTGCAGTTTCTCTTACTACTTCTTTCTTCGTATTCGTACAACGATGATTTGTCTCCATTCTAACTCTCGGTTGTTGCCATGCTGCATTGAATATTCTGTCTAGCCATATGATTCCTGTGTCCCCTGTTGCTGCTACAATTTCTACTGTTGATTGTCTATCTCTGGTGTGATATTTCATGGTGCAAGTTTAAAACTTCTTCAATTTCTTCCTGTGTGTATTGGGTTTTGCATTTCTATATTCTTGCGTAGTTTTTGTTGTATTTTTTGCAGTTGGTGCCAAATTCAAAAGGTCGTCGAAATATTCTTTCCATCCATGTTTTCTCTTCTTGCTCTTATTACTTTTACTGCTTGTAGAAGTCTCATGTAGCTATCCTAAGTCCCTGCTCATCATTTGACCGAGCTCTGTTCCCGTATTCTCCTTTACTTTTTTTAAAATCAAAATTGTAACTTTTTTTTTCTCCGGTCTAGGACAAACTTTCAAATCTCTCTTGGTTCTTCTTCTTCCTCCAAACTTTGAATTGTTTCTTCTTTTCTTTAAATGCTTCTCAGTTTTCGTAAATCCACCTCGGGGTGTTTTCTTCCCTTCTCTCTTCATTCTTTTTATCTGCAACTTGTTGTTGCAATGTTTCTGATTACTTTCTTAAACTGTGTCCACTATTCTTGTCCTGTCTTTACTTTGTAGAGAGTTTCTTGAATTCTTCTTTTAGCTTTTCTTCGAGAGTTCTCTTCTTGAATCCGCATCCTTCAGATATTTTGTTTTCATTGTCTGTTCTTTTTTGTTTCTTGTTGTGTTCGTGTGTGTATCTTCTCTAATTACTGACTTACTAAGTGTGATCATCACAATAGTATAGTCTGTGTCGTATGTATTATGATGGACGGCCAGCTGTCGATTTCTCTTGTTCTCTTTTACTGGCATGAAATCTTGTTGGTTTCTGCGGATTGGATAGTTCCACTTGTGTATATTTGCGAATCTCTGTGCCTGAAGAATGTATTGGTGATGTACATGTTTTTTTGGCTACATAATTCTAGCAGTCTGTTTCTATTTTAATTTCTTTTAGTTGTCTTATCACCAAAAAATTATTTATGTTTTAGTTGTTGTATTTCTCTAGCCTTCCGCTGAAGTATTTTATTACTAATGTGTCGTTGCTCTAGTCAGTTAATTAATTTCGTGTTTCATGGAATTCTTCAGTTTTTTTTTCGTGGTTGTTAGAATGTGCATAGTTTGGTATGTAAGTTGTTTTTATGTCTTCCTCTTGTAATTTGATTTGCATTTGTTTTCCATCTTTATGGTTTGTAATTTCTCTGAGTAGTTACATCTATCCTCTACCGACCTATTAAGCCCTTCGTAGGCTAAGGGCTTACTTCAACTCTCGGAAAGGGGAAGGGTAGGTGAGGATGATGGATGTTTCCACCAGTGTGATTGCTAGGTGTATGCGACCAGTTTATGACAGAATTATCAGCTTTCTAGAACTAGGTGTATGCGATCAGTTTATGACAGAATTATCATCTTTGTAGGACTAAGTGTATGCGACCAGTTTATAGCAGAATTATCAGCTTTCTATGACTAAGTGTATGCGACCAGTTTATAGCAGAATTATCATCTTTCTATGACTAAGTGTATGCGACCAGTTTATAGCAGAATTATCAGCTTTCTATGACTAAGTGTATGCGACCAGTTTATAGCAGAATTATCATCTTTCTATGACTAAGTGTATGCGACCAGTTTATAGCAGAATTATCAGATTTTTATGGCTAAGTGTATGCGACCAATTTATGACAGAATTATCAGCTTTCTAGGACCAGGTGTGTACACTTGTTATATACTAATCTAATCTTGTGATCTGACCATATAGCACCAACATACACAAAGTCACAAACAAAAAACTTCCTATCAACATCAAAATTATCTAGTTGAATGATATATGTCATTACAATGCCAAACTTACTTCTGAATAATTATTATCCATGGTATACAAATTATAGAGACCTATTTTATTTATTACAAACATCAACTTCTCTTTAATATACAAATATGAATGTTCACGTTGTGTAGAAAAAATATAGGTTTCCTCTGGGTATATTTCAATTGTTAATTTCTTGTTATATAATACAATTACAAATTTCTTCATTGGATATGCAAATTAATAATTCTATTGTTTTGTAATAAAATTGCAAAACATTCCTGTAGACACTATATAAAGGTTTCCGTTGTCTAAAGGAAATATCAATTTTACTTCTGGATAATAAATTGTAGCGGCAGGAATCGGCTCCCTCTATGAGATATAGCTGCCTGCACAGAACAGAGACAAATGACGAGATTTGATAAAATATCTTTAAAAGAATTAAAAACTGTTAGAACAAAAATTCAGATAAGAGGAGTATCTTGGTCTACGCCCTATGGGCCGGCTACGGCTCGAAAGTTCAATAGATAGATAGATAGATAATAAATTGTGATTTGTTTTCCCTCTGTCTATCTGTTAATTACCTCCTCCATGGCTCAGTGACTGAGACAGCTAGTAAGGTTCAACTTTAGTTTTCTGAGACTGTTAAAGTTACTGAGTCAGACTTTCAGTTAATGTTTCGCAAAAGTCCAGTCTAGGTGTCTCCATTCATGAGTGAACAAACGTCTGGAAATATCAGTCTATGTGTCTCCTGAACAAAACGTCTGGAAATATCAGTCTAGGTGTCTCCTGAACAAAACGTCTGGAAATATCAGTCTAGGTGTCTCCACTCATGAGTGAACAAAACGTCTGGAAATATCAGTCTAGGTGTCTCCTGAACAAAACGTCTGGAAATATCAGTCTAGGTGTCTCCATTCATGAGTGAACAAAACGTCTGGAAATATCAGTCTAGGTGTCTCCATCCATGAGTGAACAAAACGTCTGGAAATATCAGTCTAGGTGTCTCCATTCATCAGTGAACAAAACGTCTGGAAATATCAGTCTAGGTGTCTCCATTCACGAGTGAACAAACGTCTGGAAATATCAGTCTATGTTTCTCAATTCATGAGTGAACAAAACGTCTGGAAATATCAATCTAGGTGTCTCCATTCATGAGTGAACAAAACGTCTGGAAATATCAGTCTAGGTGTTTCCATTCATGAGTGAACAAAACGTCTGGAAATATCAGTCTAGGTGTTTCCATTCATGAGTGAACAAACGTCTGGAAATATCAGTCTAGGTGTCTCCACTCATGAGTGAACAAAACGTCTGGAAATATCAGTCTAGGTCTTTCCATTCATGAGTGAACAAAACGTCTGGAAATATCAGTCTAGGTGTTTCCATTCATGAGTGAACAAACGTCTGGAAATATCAGTCTAGGTGTCTCCACTCATGAGTGAACAAAACGTCTGGAAATATCAATCTAGGTGTCTCCATTCATGAGTGAACAAACGTCTGGAAATATCAGTCTAGGTGTTTCCATTCATGAGTGAACAAAACGTCTGGAAATATCAGTCTAGGTGTCTCCACTCATGAGTGAACAAAACGTCTGGAAATATCAGTCTAGGTGTCTCCATTCATGAGTGAACAAAACGTCTGGAAATATCAGTCTAGGTATCTCCATTTATGTGTGAACAAAACGTCTGGAAATATCAGTCGAGGTATCTCCATTCATGAGTGAACAAAATGTCTGGAAATACCAGACATTCACGAAATTATGTGGTTCTACTGTGGTAGACTGGACAATAATTATAAGAAAACAGAAGAAAATGAAACAATTGAATGAAGTGTAGTTTTATAGACGAATGGGAATAATTGGGTTAGCATAGAAGAAAAGAAATAATAAAGTGCAGAAACAGCTAAAAATGGGGGGGGGGGGGAAGTAATTAACATAATTCGAACAAGAGAAAAACAAATAAAATTTGTAAGATAAATAAGGAGGAACATGAACCTACTGAAAGACATCTTATGTGGGAAGTATACACCGTAAACGAAGCAAAGCAGACAAAGACTAAAGTAGACTGGCAACAACAAGAGATATACAGGAGACCCTGTGACAGCCCGTACAATCAATGCACGAGACAGAGTAAAGTGGTGCTACATGTTAGCGAACCTTCAATGCGGAGATGTCATAAGATGATGATGGTTGTGTCTGAGCACAAGTAATTACACAATAATGAAGGAATGGTAAGTTTACTTCACTAGTACTCGTTGTGAAAACTTTAAAGCTTGACAACAAAAGACATAATGAGGACCTTTCTATAATCGTTTATTTGAGAGTAAAACAGTGATCAATGTGGGTTGGTTGGTTTAGCTTTGGTTTGTGTCTTTGGCGATCTGTTTAACCTCAGTGAATATCTGTCTTCTAGTTATTCACATCGTAACCACCAACAATACTAACTGAAGTGCACCTATAAGACTTCGGGGGACTGGTTGGTCTCGAGGCAAGATGCCGGCCTCGAGACAGAGAGGTTGTGGGTTCACATCCTGGCTGCACCTATTGGGATTTTTATTTATGACTTCCCTCTGCGGCAACCACCCCTGGTCTCAGCAGAGAGGCCAGGCTTGAAACTTCGATTACTCATCGACGGAAAAAATATGAGTACCTCCGAAGGCGGTTGGCTTACCACGGCAACAGCCGGGGTTCGTAATCCTGGCGAGGACACCTGGGTTTTACTAATTCCCTAAAAATTAGTAGGAGCCGCGATAGCTCAGTGGTTAGTGAACTGGACTACTACGGACAAGGGGTAGGGTTCGATCCCAACCGACGGCTCCGGGTTCACCCAGCCTTAAATGGGTACCGGATTTTTTCTGGGAAAGTAAAAGCAGCACGGGCGTAATACCGACCACATTACCCAAAAATCATGTGCTGAAGGTCTGTAAAATATAGGGTCACTAACACCATATTTCCCTATACGCCACTTGGCGTGACGGGGGGTACTTTACTTACTTACCTCCGAAGGCGGAGTTATCTGCCTGTGAGGCGAGGGACCCCTGTCGAGGGACCCCTGTGCACTCGGCTGCCAGGGAAAAATGAATTAACACGCAAAATTCAGTTCCTAGTCACTAGGGACTTCGTCAGAAGTAAAAGCTGGCGAAGGAAAAAAAAAGTCTACAGGCGCTAGAGGTCAAGCTAACTAACATATAGAATGAGGCGACTAAATCAGAGTAGAGGTGTATATAACTTGTGAGATACCGGAACTACTCGCATGCATACTCTGTGTCGTCCATTAGGAAGAACCTAGCGCCTAAGAGTCCACGTCACTCCTTCGGATGAAAGAGATGGGAGTTAAGATGGGCACAGCCAGAAATGAGAAACTTAGTGGGTGTATAAAAAGAATTATCAACCAACACAGAACCGGAGTCGTCAGTCGCTGGACACTGCGGGACTTGCTGAGGAGGGGATCTGAGCACCTATGGACATATTCGGAGTGCAATGATGATGACCAGCAAAGAACTCAATAACCTATGGATCTGCCCAAATGTGGTGATGTTAGATCTTCTAATCAGTAACCAGACCTGTATTGTCGACTTGTTATAGAACTAGAAATCTCTCGACTAGGACCCTATTTTTTTATGAGAATGGCCGTTTGTTTCTTGGCAACCATGATCTCAGAATAAATGACGAGTGCTGGCCCTATTTGATACGAATTACACAATCATAGCCCATGATCAATATTAAACAAGAATCACTGCCTGTTGAAAATCTAAACAGGAGAAGGCTATATGCTGCAGCCAGGGCAAATATTCAAAATCAAACAATTACTCCCACTAACTAATTCTTCCTTATTTAATGTATACAAAATGTACCCTCTATGGCTGAGAAATGTAACCTTGTAGGTAGAAAATCCAAAACTCCTCAGTAAAACAATATAAATCACATTTGGTCAAAATATTATTACACAGATATATCGTGTAAGTGTGTTCCCTAATTAACTGCAACTTTTTATTTCAAAAATAAGTGAGATTAGGTCATGTTTGACAGGGGTAAATAATGACATGAAGCTATCATTTAATACCGTCACGTGTTACCAAGGCATTTTGTCGTCACATTCAAACATACATATCCTAATGAAAGTAAATAGTCAAACTAAAGGGTTTCCTTCAAGTTTATTGGAAGATGCTAGTGTCGACATTTCTAATGACCAACGGTACATTTTACGAGCGCTGCAGTCGGTATAACGCCAGTCCGGCGTTTTACAGAGAAAAGCTTGTATTAAGACTGAGTAAATCTAGGAGCCGTCGATCTTAATAGAATCCGACTTCTTATACTAATAGCCAACTTCTCACTAACCATGAAACTACTTTAGCCTCCTCAATAAAAGGTACACTTCTACAATGTGTCGCATCTTCTACAATGTGTCGCATCTTCTACAATGTGTCGCATCTTCTACAATGTGTCGCATCTTCTACAATGTGTTGCATCTTCTACAATGTGTTGCATCTTCTACAATGTGTCGCATCTTCTACAATGTGTCGCATCTTCTACAATGTGTCGCATCTTCTACAATGTGTCGCATCTTCTACAATGTGTTGCATCTTCTAAAATGTGTTGCATCTTCTACAATGTGTCGCATCTTCTACAATGTGTTGCATCTTCTACAATGTGTTGCATCTTCTAAAATGTGTCGCATCTTCTACAATGTGTCGCATCTTCTACAATGTGTCGCATCTTCTACAATGTGTTGCATCTTCTACAATGTGTCGCATCTTCTACAATGTGTCGCATCTTCTACAATGTGTTGCATCTTCTACAATGTGTCGCATCTTCTACAATGTGTCGCATCTTCTACAATGTGTCGCATCTTCTACAATGTGTCGCATCTTCTACAATGTGTCGCATCTTCTACAATGTGTCGCATCTTCTACAATGTGTTGCATCTTCTACAATGTGTCGCATCTTCTACAATGTGTTGCATCTTCTACAATGTGTTGCATCTTCTACAATGTGTCGCATCTTCTACAATGTGTTGCATCTTCTACAATGTGTCGCATCTTCTACAATGTGTCGCATCTTCTACAATGTGTCGCATCTTCTACAATGTATCGCATCTTCTACAATGTGTCGCATCTTCTACAATGTGTTGCATCTTCTACAATGTGTCGCATCTTCTACAATGTGTCGCATCTTCTACAATGTGTCGCACCTTCTACAATGTGTCGCATCTTCTACAATGTGTTGCATCTTCTACAATGTGTCGCATTTTGCATCAAAGCTGTGATATACCTTTGGATCCAACACATCACTTATTCACGGAAAATTCTTTGACTCCTGCCTGCCTTCCCTCTTATTTTCCTGTCCATCTCGTACAGTATAATCTTGGTCAGCTCCGGTTCTCTAAACAACAAATATCCTCTAATCTCAACAGACATCTACAACATACATCTACAACATACATCTACAACAGTCGTTTTCTATCAAGAGGTCATACACAGCGATTGTCAGGTTCTGAATATCGCATCATTAATAATTGTCTTGTCACTGGTATCTTGTGGCTGATGTTGTTCAACGTAAGGAGCCACTTATTTGGGATTGTATATGCTGATACACTCACATTCATTTGTAGTCGTTGATGTCGTGGATACACTCACATTCATTTGTAGTCGTTGATGTCGTGGATAAACTCACATTCATTTGTAGTCGTTGATGTCGTGGATACACTCACATTCATTTGTAGTCGTTGATGTCGTAGATGCACTCACATTCATTTGTAGTCGTTGATGTCGTGGATGCACTCACATTCATTTGTAGTCGTTGATGTCGTAGATGCACTCACATTCATTTGTAGTCGTTGATGTCGTGGATGCACTCACATTCATTTGTAGTCGTTGATGTCGTGGATGCACTCGCATTCATTTGTAGTCGTTGATGTCGTGGATGCACTCACATTCATTTGTAGTCGTTGATGTCGTGGATAAACTCACATTCATTTGTAGTCGTTGATGTCGTGGATGCACTCACATTCATTTGTAGTCGTTGATGTCGTGTGCTAAATAAAGAACTGTAAATGTTGATGCACAATCTCTTCACATTGACAGTATAGTTTTCTCCAAGTTGCTGGTAAAGTCTTTCCACATTAACGATATAGTATTTCCGTACGGATTATATAATCAGTCTAACATTAACAGTATAGTCGTATCACATTATTAGTATAACATTTTCAAATTGAAGATACAGTATTTTCACATTGTGATGTGTTCTTTTTATATTGACGGTATAATCTATACTGAAAGTATAGCCTTTTCACACTGGTGGATATTCTTCCTCATAAAATATGAAAATAAAATGTATAATGTCACATTTGTTATGCTACAGTCATAACATCTTTTAAGGAAACATACTAAACATTACCGCTTTAATCCGATACAATAAAGTCAATAGATAGTGTCGATTAAAGTGTGATTATGGCGAACTCTGCGTATATGATCCATCTCTATGTATGGGTGGCGTCGATCGTGATATTCAATTTTAAAAAAAAAGTGCTGTATCAGTTAAATAATGATTGTGTTGGTGACAAATTCAATCGTTAGGAGTGACGTAACAGTCTAAGCGAAACCCTTCACCATGGACTTTACTTAACAAACTATGAGAACTCGACAATACAAATATATTCATAAACTTCCAGTGGAAAGCAGTTCAAAATATAAAACTTGAATATTGGAGCGTTACGGCAGCCATAGCCCACACAGATATGAATGACAAAGTCAAAGAATTCTCAAATAGCGTATATAAATACAAAGTGATTGAAAAAAAAATACATAAATACAGAAATGCGAATAGTTAATTTTCACTCGGGTTGAGCTTGTATCACCCCGGGCTACATGACGCTCTGTAGGCGGGTAATAGTTCAAAACAAATTGCGTCGTGTTTCTATGTCTTTTGTCTAATCTTTCAGAGTTTGTTTTCCAAGAATTCTAGTTCAGAGAAAAGTTGTTTGATCAACGATTTCTAAAAACCACTCTAAATTGATCGATGATAGGAGAGTGATTGTTTGTTTTGAGTTGTTTCCACAGAAAATAAATATGTTTTTTTTATAAATCAATGTTTCATTTGAATAAAAATTATGACATGAAATGTTTTAAACTAGAATTTAAATAGTAACAGAAGATGAACTTCACAACATTATGCAACTTTCATTTTAAATTATGACAATTTCATCAGAGCTGACAGAAGCGTAACAGAACTTCGATATAAAGACTTAATTAATGACTTGTTTCATGGTAAGAAATGAAAATACATTTCCAATAAATCAGACGTGTTCGTCATATCAACACTGTAGACGTATGCTAGTTGATGGCGCCACGTAAATGTCATGATAAATAGCCCTGAGGCGCCCGGCTGTTGCACTTAGCTGCTCCGTTGTGTAGTGCCTTAAAAGGTTACAGTCCCGAATGAAAAAGTGAGGCAAATCCTGATTCTCCAGGGCTAGAATTAAGTCTCTGAGCAGCTCTAGGAAACGTTCAGCCAGTTTATCCGGAGCCCAAGAGCCGGGGTCTGGCCAGTGTAAACATTCATGCAGCAGCACTGTCTTATATGGTAGGAACTAACAGGACTGAAAGCATCTTTGTCTGATTCTCGAATCATTCTAAGAATTCTTTCACTGTCTTTTCTACAGATTGACATCGACTTGTAGTTTTCCAGTAGAACCGTTCGCAAGAGATACTTCTCGCCCATGCTGAAGGATATCCTGAAAAGTGACGGATCTGAGGGATTCGCGGAACATGGCAGAGCGAGAGCATAGAATCCAGCGTCCTTGATAACTTTGATATCGTCCTCCGTTACCCAATCTTTGATCTGGTCTGGCCAGGCAGCTGCACTTGACGGCCAGTCGTGTTGGAACATGAAGGCTGTCACGAGCTCGAAGATGAACACTTCCGGTCCTCGGAATATCTTCACTACAGTGAATGGTTCTGTGAATAGAATAACATAGAATGCATTGTGAGTATATATGTGCATAATAAATAAAATACAAGATGGCACAACATATTAAAACTCTGCCAGCCATCAGCCTCATTTTTTGCTACCATCTGGGGGGGGGGGGAGGAGAGAGAAGACGGGGGGGGGGGGGTGGAGGGGGTGTTAAAGCGCCGTTCAAGAGTAGAGCTCTATAGCTCGTTTCAAAACATATGCCCAACTTCAAAACGCTATTACTCTCTAACCGTTTGTTAAATCCTGTTGAAATTTTCCAAATGTTATTAGAATGCAAAAGACCCTTTAAATGTATATTTAACAAATATCTTGCAGCTGCAGTTTTCTTAAAGCGGCTATATTTCTTTGATGTTTGTCAAAATTGTAAATTGTGAAGCCCTAAAGAATAGAAATTACCGTAGTTGCTGGTCTACGATTAATTTTCACTAGGTAAAGGCGTGGCCGTAATGGGGAAATAACTGGATAAAACAAAACACCAGGAGAATTATTGTCTGCTCAGTTCGAGGACGGACGATAATAATATCAAGGTATACCTGTATGTCCAATTTTCATAGTTGTGTGGTCCTTAAAAGGACCGTTTGTTGAAATAATTTAAGGTAATATAGGGGCCAACATTGTGGGGGCTATATACTTTCATTCTGAATCAGACGAGTCTAAAAGATTAATAACTGTTTGGGGTTGAACATTCCACAAACCATCATTTTTCCAATATTCCTCTTCCTGTTTTAAGACGTGGTCTTCACATTTAGCCCAATAATCTTTGTCTATATTTAATAAAGCGAGATTAGCAAGAGTCTTTACATCGCATATTTTGCATGTTGTATTTTCATCTGCCACTTGTCCTTTTAATTATGCCCAGATTAGTTCTATTGGATTTAAATGAGCATGGTAAGGTGGCAGCCTCAAACTTATATGACCGTGCTCTTGGATAATCTTATCTATTTGAAAAATCTTTGTCCTCTGTTTTTGCTTTACTAGAGATAGTAATTCAGGTTTTAAGTACATGTTATTAAATTGTATGTGCTCCTTTGTGAGCCATATCTTAATAGCATCTTTTGTACTGAATGACGTCTGGACTTTATCTTCAAGTGCAACAATGTTGTGGTACGCTGCATTGTCCATTATTAGGCAAGATGGTCGATCTAGTGCTGGGAGAACAGAATTTTCAATCCAATGTCTAAATATGTGACCATTCATCTCAGAGTGATAATCCCGATTGTCTATGGGTTTTGAAAGAAAAATGAGCTCTGCATTCTGTATTAGTCCATGTTGTCGACTACCTGCATGAGCAATTATCAAGCGCTGTCCTTTGCTGCTAGGTATTAATCTCTTAATCTTTCCATCTGATGACTGCCATTCCCTTTGGTTAGTGTGGTGAGCATTGATCCATGTTTCATCCAAGTACACAATATCATAACCTTGCTTGCGCACCTCTTTTACTTCACGTAAGTACTTGCTTCTCATGACTACTATATGTGGCTTCTCACAGATGATGTTTCGTCCATTGGAATACTTTCTGAATGTAAAGCCTGCAGCTCTCACATTCCTCCTTAATGTAGACTTTGATATTTCAATACTGTTGTTATTTTTCAGCGATACTTTTAATTTCTTATTGTAACAGTTTCATTCATACCCAACATTTTGCGAATTTCACTTCTAATAAGTTCACTGTCGAAATTATCCAACATTTTTGCTCTTCCTTGTGATTTTGTATATTTTGAACATTGACGGTCACGTGCTTGAATCCAGCGATTAAATGACCGTTTAGATAAATCCAAAATGTGTCTTGTCCTATTCTCAGGGTTTTCTAAAGAATGAAATAATCTTCCTCGTTTAGCCTCTTTGCAAAAATAGTCATACATTTTTATTGCGATGTTTGTAAACTGCAGAATTTCATTTAAGACTCATGATAAATGTTATTGTTCCACGTTACGCCGCTGAATTAACGGAAATGGAACACACAATGTCTCGTGTTTACTACAAGTGTCTATTTGTGCAGAGAACTCACGCGGAAAGCGTGAAAAATCGTAAATTTCAGCGTGTATAGATTTGTAATCGCTATTTTTAACTTAAATACTGTAAACACTATGTTTTGACTACATCAATGGGTCGTTATAAATTTATATAAATCAAATAAGCAATAATAATAACCAAATGTTTGTTTTTAATGAAATTAATTCCCTGTTGGGTTCTAATCATTATAACTTTACATGCAAATTTTGAAAAAAATACAAAAAGCGGTTTAAAAGATATTGATTTTTAAAGTTGGGCAAGACTTATGAAACAAATAGTCTGACCAAGTGCGTAGGTATCGAGAGGGGAGGCAACTCAGCACTCAAAAATGCCACGCTGAGGTCGGATGTGGTGGGCCGAGAGGCGCAAATTTCACAATTCTACTGCAAAGAAGAACACAACAAACACTATCACTTAACGTCATTTAAAGGACGGATGACGATGATGTCTAACCATTCCTTTAGTCATCGTGTGAACACAAGCAAGCTACCTGTCTAATGTCAATGTCTGTAACGAGTCCACAATAAATGTGGGAAAATTTATTGCTTGCTTGCGTTCGCCCAATGACCAAAGGAGTACACCTCTTCATCATCCGCCCTTAAAAGGACGCTAAGTGGGCGTGTCTGCGTTGTGTTGTGGTTTACAGTATAAATGTGATATTTGCGCCTTTCGGCCCAACACATCCGACAACAGCATGACATTTTTGAGTACCAGGTTGTCTTCCCTCTTCGATCCCTACTCGCTTGGCCAGACTAGACAGGTTAGTCTGTTACTAGAGGCACCACGGAGAGGTGGAGCAGGGTCTGGATGGTTCTGGTTCACCGATCAGGCCATCAGTTCTGGGTGGCTGACAACTTCCGGCTCTGGTGCTGAGAGGCGCGCCTTCACCTCCGAGAAAGTTATTCTCCAGGATGAAAATTTTAAAAAAAAAGGAAAAAGGGGTTTGTTAACAGCTCTACGTAGGTGATAAAAAAATAGAACGATTTATATTATACCCATATTTATGGGTAATGTGGTTAGTAGCACGCAGGGCCACCTTACTTTCCCGAAAGAAAATCCCTTGTAGTAATTTACAACCAAACCGTGGCGGTAGCAACAAAATATTGCCACATTTAAAGAAATAAACCTAGACCCACATGAACAATATAGGAGACCAATCAACGTTTTTATTTAATGACAACCTCCTCATTCTTTTATGTTGTTTTCCCACCACTTTTTTTCTCACTTCCTTTTCTTAATAGACATCTCTCTCTTTCTCTCTCTCTCTCTCTCTCTCTCTTTCTATTTCTCTCTCTCTCTCTCTCTCTCTCTCTCTCTCTCTCTGTCTTTCAGTCTAATTCTCCCGTTCTTCTTAGCCACCCATTAAGTGCGCGTGAATGCGTTGTGTCGCTAGTTTTCGACAAAGTCGCAATATTTGCACATTTAGGACCGACTCATCCGTCCTCGGATAGATTTGTTTAAGAATTGTTATCCTAGCAGCGGCTATTTTTGGCTTTAAAAAGTTGGTTAATGTGCGCGAGTGTATACGAGACCTCTTGCTGTTCGCCATTTACCGCGAGGGGTAGACATGGGATCTCACTACCCAGAGCTAGACATGGGATCTCACTACCCAGAGCTAAACATGGGATCTCACTACCCAGAGCTAGACATGGGATCTCACTACCCAGAGCTAAACATGGGATCTCACTACCCAAAGCTAAACATCGGATCTCACTACCCAGAGCTAGACATCGGATTTCACTACTCAGAGCTAGACATCGGATTTCACTACCCAGAGCTAGACATGGGACCTCACTACCCAGAGCTAGACATCGGATTTCACTACTCAGAGCTAGACATCGGATTTCACTACCAGAGCTAGACATGGGATTTCACTACCCAGAGCTAGACATGGGATCTCACTACCCAGAGCTAGACATCGGATTTCACTACTCAGAGCTAGACATCGGATTTCACTACCCAAAGCTAGACATGGGATTTCACTACCCAGAGCTAGACATGGGATCTCACTACCCAGAGCTAGACATCGGATTTCACTACCCAGAGCTAGACATCGGATTTCACTACCCAGAGCTAGACATCGGATTTCACTACCCAGAGCTAGACATCGGATTTCACTACCCAGAGCTAGACATCGGATTTCACTACCAGAGCTAGACATCGGATTTCACTACCCAGAGCTAGACATGGGATCTCACTACCCAGAGCTAGACATCGGATTTCACTACCCAGAGCTAGACATCGGATTTCACTACCCACTGACCAGGGTAGGATACGCCCGCGAAGAAAATCAAGGATTCATTTTTTGAAAAATTATTACCGCATATGGCGGGATTAGAGTGGGATCTGAACCCGGGACATTCCTGTCAATGTCCCGGAGGACATCTTACATCCAGCATCTCCCTCTCCCGAGTTTGCTTCTCAAAATATTACAAGAATGTCAATATTAGGCGAGGTTGTTCTTGTTCTATACCTATCGATGTTACAAACCCAGCTTGTTCTTGTTCTATACCTATCGATGTTACAAACACAGCTTGTTCTTGTTCTATACCTATCGATGTTACAAACACAGCTTATTCTTGTTCTATACATATCGATGTTACAAACCCAGTTTGTTCTTGTTCTATACATATCGATGTTACAAATCCAGCTTGTTCTTCTTCTATACCTATCCATGTTAGAAACCCAGCTTGTTCTTGTTCTATACCTATCCATGTTACAAACCCAGCTTGTTCTTCAGCTATGATATTACATAAAGCCTCTTGAGGATTATTTTCAGGATAGGTTTGCTTGGGTGAATGATAAGACTGATATCACGATCATTCTCACAGAAATTAACTTTTTTAAGGAATGGAGATGTTTAGGGGTAGTATCCATTTTGTAGGAAAGACACCTGTCTGCAAAATTTCAGAGCAAACCTTCAACTTTCGTGTACTCTCAGAAAAGTATCTTCAACATCGGCAAGACCTGTTCATCGTGCTTGTTGACTTTATAAATATCACTATCATCTATCACTTGATAGATTTTAGCTTGAAGCGCTCTGGACAACCATGAAAACATCGTGTTATAATATAGTAACAACTAATCAATAACCGAGGCATTAGTATATAATTGTATATAGACTAGGACAGAATAGATCACACAAAGGGAGATAGAGCTATAGCTTGGTTAGATGTCTTGTAGTTACCCAAACTCAGTAGGTAACAGCAGTAGAAGAATGATGAATGAAAAAAATGAAGAAAGAAAAGTAGCAAGTTTTGGAAATGGAAAATATTTTTGCTGTTAATGAAAAGGTCGGGGGGGGGGGGATAGATGTAAACTTGGCTTGACCGTCACATATCAAAACATTAGGGTGAAAACAAACTCGGTGGCATGTTGTTGTTCATGAGAGAGATGTCACTCTCAGAGTTCATGTTAGTATTATTTTTTTAAATTCAGAGGTTAACTAAAATGCCATGATGTAGCATTGTTTTTTAAAATTTGACACAAAAGTCATCTACAGTTGAACTTCGTATTCAACCATTGGCTGAGAGATCACTAGACAGCGACAAAGCCAATAAATTATGCAAATGAGACAGAGGTATTTAACCTCATGCATTAGCAGAATTAGCTCAGTGGTTAGTGAACTGAACTGCAAAGGATAAGAGGTCGGGTTCGATCCTAACCGACGGCTTCCGGGTTCACTCAGCCTTAAATGGGTACCGGATATTTTTCTGGGAAAGTAAAGCGTCACGAGTTTAATACCGACCACATTATGACTACATTACCCCAAAATTCATGTGCCGAATGTCTATAATAATTAATTCCACTAACACCATATTCCCTATACGCCACTTGGTGTGACTGGGCTCTTTACTTTACTTCATTAGCAGAATTAGACAATTTAGAACGATTTAAGGAGCATCAAGTAACACTCAGAATCATCCTACAGTTAGAAATATCGAGATAGAGAACAAGATCAATATAGATATAAGTTAGAGGGAGATATGGAATCACATATTGAACATCAAGTTAGATCAGACATAGTTTAGTTGAGAAGAGTTTCAAGTAAGATTCACAAAGTTTTGTGCTCCAAAAAACAATAGTCAGTAGAATAAGAGTAGCATTGAATAAGTCATGACATAGATATAGAATAACAAGTGTCAAGCAAGAAGAGTATGTAATATTTAAATGGAAAGAAAGATAGAATTAGAAATGCCACAGACATTATGTATTAAGAAGTGCCTCAAATAAATACCGGTGCTAACCTTTTGAGCGCATCCAGATCAAGAACATTAATTATTTTGAATTTATAATTTAGATAATTAAGACAAGACAAATGAAATTTTTGGGGCATGTTAAAGGACACAACAGCCTACTAAAAGTAATATTGGAAGAGAAAATACAAGGTAAAAGAGGCAAAGGCAGACCAAGACTAACATGGACGAGTAACATCAAAAGATGGACAAGTCAATATATGACAGCCTGTACCATCAAAGCAAGAATGGGGCAATCGATTCGCTTAAACAGACAGCTGACTTCATGAAAGAGTCTGGAATCCTACTCTGATTTAGTCTTGACCGCAGAGAGAGAGAGAGAGAAACAGAGTAGAATGGCGATCCATGGTAGCCAACCTTCGTTGCGGAGAAGGCACTCGATGATGATGATGATGATGATGATGATGATGATAATGTTAGATGTACTCCACTATACTTTACTTGTACAACGGACGATCAAATAAACTTGTATATGAAAAATGTAATAGTCTGTAATTATTGACTACATGAATTCATGCCAAGACATTGTTAGTAGGTCGTGTTGTGATATGTGTGTAATATTTATGAAAATATCTAAACTATGTATGATAACATAATTAGTAGCAGCTCCCAATCTAAATATATAAATCGGGAGAAAACTAAGTCTATATTACCACAACGTCAGCCAACGGCTGCATAGACGGCCTACCCGTGAGCAATAAGTCCTTGACCTATGAGATGTGTGTGTTTGGAAAAAAAGTGGGGGGGGGGGGGTGTTGTTATACTTTCTAATAGAAAGTAGCATAAATGGAGACAACAAGGCATCACGAAACATAAAATCCAAAAAAAGCAACCAGAAAGCAAATAAAAATGCCGGACACATAATACCTCTTTCTTTTTAAAGCACGCATGGAACGATGGATTTTTAAAAAAGACATATAAGCCTCTATTTCTGGAGTGTTGTGAGTGCCAAATATGAACGTTAACAGCAAACAATTTATTACTTGACATCAATGCAAAATTGCAACCAGTTTTTTTTTTAATTTTTCTTCGCCATTAAACAGATGATATGATATATGAGATATGATATATGAGATATGATATATGAGATATTATATATATGAGATATATTATTTGCACTTTTCGGTTCGAGACATCCAATTTGAGCACATAAATTTTAGAAACCGAGTTTGCATTTCCACAGGTAAATTAAAATATCAACAATAAAGCGGAAATGTCGTCATCTGATGTAAGTATGAAAGTACGTCTTGCTATGGTATGTGTACTATTAGAAAACAATAACTTGATCTATTCTATACAATTGTATTATCGCACTAAATAGCAGATAGTGACACAATGATGCACAGAAGTTACTATCATTATCATCTGGTCGCATGTCCTTGGCAGAGCGTTACATTTACCACAGCCCGTCGGAAAGAATCTCTGTTTCTAGTCAGATCCCATACTTCTGTTGTCAAGTTCAAGGTCCCTTTGGTGATCTTTCAATCTATTTATACTGTTTGAGAAAAGGACTGTGTCATCAGCATATCTGAGTTATGGAATGTTGTCACCGTTTATTCTTTAAGGAATCTTCACAAACCTGTCATCGTTTCTGACATTTCTCATGATGTCATCAGCATATCTGAGTTATGGAATCATGTCACCATTTATTCTTAAAGGAATCTTCACAAACATGTCATGGTTTCTGACATTTCTCATGATGTTATCAGCATAGATGTTGAACAGGTATGGAAATAGTATACATACCTGCCTCGCCCTTTTGTACTGTGAACCAATTTGATGTATCGCCCCCTATTCTGATAACTGTTTGCTGTTCGTGATATAAATGATTCGATAAGTTGTGTTAAGTGTGTTGGAAAGTCCATATCTTTCACGATGTTCCACAGTTTCTGATGTTGTACGCAGTCAAAGACCTTGCTGTAACCTATGAAGCGTGTATGCAGTTCTATGTTGTGTTCCCTACACTTCTCAAGGATTTTCTCATGTTAAAGATGTGGTCCCTGGTGCCTCTGCTATATATGCTTCAGAGATAATAACCCTGCACGACAAAATGTTCGGAACCAGCGATTTCCCAAGTTAACTGTTAAATTGCTGACCCTTGCTGATTCAGCAGTTTAGCAGAAGCTATTCGCTTCTTCTTCTTTCCTTCCCCATTTGCCTTTCGGCGTTGAAGAAACATGTGTTTGCATTTCTTTGCTCCTCTTTTGGCTTCTCCTGCTTCTATGTTTCCTAATATTTCTAGTATTCCATTAATTCATCTTTTTCGTGGACGGTCCTTGTGTGTTCTCGCAACTTTATTGATGGCTTGTTGTGTTGCGGTTTGGTTTTTCTGTCTCATCACGTGGCCAAATCATTGTGTTTCTTGTTTCGGTATGTATTTAATGGCAGAAAGTACTTCAAGTTTCTCCTCGGTTCTTTATTTCCATTATTTCTGATTCTATCTCTCAGGCAGAAGTTGATAATTTAAAAAAAAAAACGCAATTTCATCATAAAGAATTGCTTCTATTGTGTTTCATCCTATGTTTTCGATATACCACTATTCTCTGCATTAAAAAAAAATATATACAATTTTGACAATTTCATAAGTTGCTTTATGTTCAGTTTAATAATTCATCATCATCGAGTGCCGTCTCCGCAACGAAGGTTGGCTACCATGGAGCGCAATTCTGCTCTGTCTCTTGCTTTGATGGTGCAGGCTGTCATATATTGAATTGTCCATCTTTTGATGTTACTCGTCCATGTTAGTCTTGGTCTGTCTCTGCCTCTTGTATTTTCCCCTCCAGGATTGCTTTTAGTAGGCTGTTGTGTCTTTTAACATGGCACAAAAATCGCATTTGTCTTGTTTGAATTGTGTTTAGTAGTTCTCTTTTCATTTTTAGTTGTTTTAAGACTTCGTCGTTTGTTTTCTTTTTCTTCCATCCAGTTCTACCTATTCTTCTATATATCCACATTTCAAAGGCTTCAATTAATAATTCAAATGTTATCTTTAGCAAAACATCTAATTCTAGATTACATGTGCATGCCTCTTGGTGTGGCCAGAGACGTACCGAAGTTTAATCTTTTTTTTAATTCTAAAGCTCGTGTTTATTAAAACTTCCGACATGCCACGTTGTCTTTTAACTAGTATTTTCTGTCTCGAGCATTAAGTAATGTATAGGATCATACAATAACATCTTATTCTAAGTGTCTGTGATTTTACTATCTGTTTTGCTGTCCATGTTTCACAATAATAATTTTTAAAAAAATAACAGGGAGTAAGTAAGTGACAGAAAACTTTAAATCCGACTGCAATGTTTCGTTTTATCCACATTGGTTTTTATATAACCACAGCTGCAGTGGTTTGTGCTAACATTGTCTGTTACGTTTGTTTGTTTGTGCTAACATTGTCTGTTACTTTCGTTTGTTTGTGCTAACATTATCTGTTACGTTTGTTTGTTTGTTTGTGCTAACATTATCTGTTACTTTCGTTTGTTTGTGCTAACATTGTCTGTTACGTTTGTTTGTTTGTTTGTGCTAACATTGTCTGTTACTTTCGTTTGTTTGTGCTAACATTGTCTGTTACTTTCGCTTGTTTGTGCTAACATTGTCTGTTACTTTCGTTTGTTTGTGCTAACATTGTCTGTTACTTTCGTTTGTTTGTGTGTGCTAACATTATCTGTTACTTTCGTTTGTTTGTGCTAACATTGTCTGTTACTTTCGTTTGTTTGTGCTAACATTGTCTGTTACGTTTGTTTGTTTGTTTGTTTGTGCTAACATTATCTGTTACTTTCGTTTGTTTGTGCTAACATTGTCTGTTACTTTCGTTTGTTTGTGCTAACATTGTCTGTTACGTTTGTTTGTTTGTTTGTTTGTGCTAACATTATCTGTTACTTTCGTTTGTTTGTGCTAACATTGTCTGTTACTTTCGTTTGTTTGTGCTAACATTGTCTGTTACGTTTGTTTGTTTGTTTGTGCTAACATTATCTGTTACTTTCGTTTGTTTGTGCTAACATTGTCTGTTACTTTCGTTTGTTTGTGCTAACATTACCTGTTACGTTTGTTTGTTTGCTTGTTTGTGCTAACATTATCTGTTACTTTCGTTTGTTTGTGCTAACATTGTCTGTTACGTTTGTTTGTTTGTTTGTGCTAACATTATCTGTTACTTTCGTTTGTTTGTGCTAACATTATCTGTTACGTTTGTTTGTTTGTGCTAACATTGTCTGTTACGTTTGTTTGTGCTAACATTGTCTGTTACGTTTGTTTGTGCTAACATTATCTGTTACTTTCGTTTGTTTGTGCTAACATTATCTGTTACATTTGTTTGTTTGTGCTAACATTGTCTGTTACGTTTGTTTGTTTGTGCTAACATTGTCTGTTACGTTTGTTTGTTTGTGCTAACATTATCTGTTACTTTCGTTTGTTTGTGCTAACATTGTCTGTTACTTTCGTTTGTTTGTGCTAACATGTCTGTTACGTTTGTTTGTTTGTTTGTTTGTGCTAACATTATCTGTTACTTTCGTTTGTTTGTGCTAACATTATCTGTTACATTTGTTTGTTTGTGCTAACATTATCTGTTACTTTCGTTTGTTTGTGCTAACATTATCTGTTACGTTTGTTTGTTTGTGCTAACATTGTCTGTTACGTTTGTTTGTTTGTTTGTGCTAACATTATCTGTTACTTTCGTTTGTTTGTGCTAACATTATCTGTTACTTTCGTTTGTTTGTGCTAACATTGTCTGTTACTTTCGTTTGTTTGTGCTAACATTGTCTGTTACGTTTGTTTGTTTGTTTGTTTGTGCTAACATTATCTGTTTTTGTTTGTGCTAACATTATCTGTTACATTTGTTTGTTTGTGCTAACATTATCTGTTACATTTGTTTGTTTGTGCTAACATTTGTTTGTTACATTTGTTTGTTTCTGCTAACATTATCTGTTACATTTGTTCGTTTGTGCTAACATTATCTGTTACATTTGTTTGTTTGTGCTAACATTTGTTTGTTTGTGCTAACATTTGTTTGTTTGTGCTAACATTATCTGTTACATTTGTTTGTTTGTGCTAACATTATCTGTTACATTTGTTTGTTTGTGCTAACATTATCTGTTACATTTGTTTGTTTGTGCTAACATTATCTGTTACATTTGTTTGTTTGTGCTAACATTATCTGTTACATTTGTTTGTTTGTGCTAACATTATCTGTTACATTTGTTTGTTTGTGCTAACATTTGTTTGTTTGTGCTAACATTATCTGTTACATTTGTTTGTTTGTGCTAACATTATCTGTTACATTTGTTTGTTTGTGCTAACATTTGTTTGTTTGTGCTAACATTATCTGTTACATTTGTTTGTTCGTGTCCGTGGTCAGATTGAATGGAACACTGTTATTTGAATACATGAACTTTAAAAAAAAAAACCTTTTACTTTGTCTTGGCTAGCACTATCTTCACTAAACTCGGACTGTCCTTTAGCATTCCGATCACATTCCGGATGTTACAGGAAGAAGTCAGCATGCCGTCTAAAAGATGTACATTCACATCTGTGTTAATGCTCCCAGGGTTATTAGTCATTAGATTGTCTGGTCTCCATTCCAAATACCTGAAATGTTTTCTCAAGACGATCCATCAAGCCCATTAATTCTTGCTTTTTGTCGGAATCTCGTCCATGTCGTATGCAAATCGAAGGTTGCTAATTGTTCTTCTTGTAAGCAGCTCCTCATAAAACAACTCCCTCACTAGACAATAATCCGACTAGCGTGCGCACGGCCTGCCCATCTCAGCTGTCATTTACATAGCATGAATTAGGTGATGAAAGGGCGCCATTGTGAATTTGTTATCAGGAAGAGAGATGACTCCACTTTCAAGTCCATGCCACGGTTACTTCAGCTACAAGACACGATCAAGTGGACCAATGCGTCAAATGTGTGATAAGAATGATTCCAATTTCCTACAAGACACGATCAAGTGGGCTAATGCGCCAAATGTGTGATAAGAATGATTCCAATTTCCTACAAGACACGATAAAGTGGGCTAATGCGTCAAATGTGTGATAAGAATGATTCCAATTTCCTACAAGACACGATCAAGTGGACCAATGCGTCAAATGTGTGATAAGAATGATTCCAATTTCCTACAAGACACGATCAAGTGGACCAATGCGTCAAATGTGTGATAAGAATGATTCCAATTTCCTACAAGACACGATCAAGTGGGCTAATGCGTCAAATGTGTGATAAGAATGATTCCAATTTCCTACAAGACACGATCAAGTGGGCTAATGCGTCCAATGTGTGTTGAGAATGATCCCAATTTCATACAAGACACGATCAAGTGGGCTAATGCTTCCAATGTGTGTTGAGAATGATCCCAATTTCCTACAAGACACGATCAAGTGGGCTAATGCTTCCAATGTGTGTTGAGAATGATCCCAATTTCCTACAAGACACGATCAAGTGGGCTAATGCGTCAAATGTGTGTTGAGAATGATCACAATTTCCTACAAGACACGATCAAGTGGGCTAATGCGTCAAATGTGTGATGAAAAGGATCACAATTTCCTACAAGACACGATCAAGTGGGTTAATGCGTCCAATATGTGTTGAGAATGATCACAATTTCCTAAACGTAACGCTGTACTCTTCTAGATCTCCAACAAATAGATCTCGAAGCAACCTTGCTTACATTCTTAGTTTCGTTCATGCAGCTGTTCCATCTAGACTTATTTATTTGAATAAACAAAGTCATGTCTCATAATAAAGTTTAATATACGTCTGATTCCGTCACCTGGTTTAGCCTATTACCCAACAAGACCTCCCGAAATACTACTTACTCACCAGAAGTCTGTCTCCCGCACCCTCCTCTCATATAAACTTCAAGCACCCACATAAACTAAATGCTGCGTGTCCACAAAAACACCCCTTGATTTCAAGTAGTTATAAAATTAAAACTATTGGAACATGTTTATATATGGTTACCACAGATACATTAACTAAAAAATAGTAGCTTCTGTTCCACAAAATTACGGTCCACTCCTCCACCAGAGGGCAGTGAAATCAAATATGGCGCTCACCACACACAAACCAATGGACAATATGACGATATGTTCTAGATGTGGGCCGTCCCCCTCCCCCCAAATCATTCATCAAATCTTATCTCACTATTTGTGACTCCTTCTTTACGAAAAGCGTAAAAAAACAGTGCATGTAACTTCACAAACCTGGGTGGTCTGCAGCAATTCATCACTGAAGCTATAAACTCGACCACGCCGATATGCTGCACAGAGTATGATCCTAGCTAGATTATTTTGATGTTTGCCCAGCAACGACTGGAGCCTATATTGAGTGTATGTGTAAAGGTTAGGGTAATACGAGACTTGAATCAGCGTCTTAGCACGCGAGTTTTCACCCATATGTAATACACCCGCCTATTCAGAAGTGTTCGAAGACTTCTGTATAGATTTGCTTCAGTCATCGAAACTCACGATGCGAGGCGGCATTCCTCACCTTCCAAAAGTGCTACCCTGGTTCCCATATCTGCCAGCGGCTGAGTCGGCCGCGACGATATTTTTTTTCCCAACCATGAGTACAACTCACACTGCTTCCAGCGGTTTCATATCGATACGCTTTTGTTGATAAGCCCGACCAGAGATTAGAATAGCAATTGAAAATGGCACGATCACAAAAAATAATCACCCACCTATAATTTCAAATGCAACCGAGAGGATACATTGCGGATAGGAAACATTGGGGCCTAGGATTCACTATTTGAGGAAACTAACTGTGCTTAACTTTCGGGGGCATTTTGAGGCGCTCAAAAGACAGGAATGAAAGATTCAAGCAGACCGACAGTCTTGGATGGAGGATCACTGTGGATAGATTTAGCTATTGGTCGGTATTTTGTGTTTTTAATCAGACAAATTCTTATTAGGAAAATGTGCTAGGAGTACACATGTTTCAAAGGATAAGTTAAAGTGATACAAATGAACAGAAGTCGTGTTATTGTGTGTGCGATTTTATTCTAGTTAAAAGTATTTATATGGATTTAATTACAAAATCTGTGAGAGTGTCATAACACCGGTGGTAGCCTTAGACACACATACATAAGTCCCACTGACGCTATAGGTTAACATATTCTTTAGACGGCCAAACCCAATATCATGAGTATGGAGTGACTTGCATATGTAATCAAAATATTTATCGAGATGAGTTATGAAGAGTAACTAAAGAACTGTGTGAATAAACTTTTGTATAAGATCTACACAACGTCTTGAGTCATTATATGAAGTGTTCCACACAAGTGTTGTTCAGAACATTTGAAGTTACATATTCTCTATTGTGAATATAACTATTCACGTTGTCTTCCTCACTGTTAAAGCTAAGCAAGAAAACAAAATATAGATTTATACATTAAAACCATGTACTAAAGTATCGCTTGAGGGTGAACATTCTCCTATCTGTAACAATTTCATGACCCACACACATTTCTCAAGAAAAGGTCGTTGATCAACAGACTGTTTGCTATTCAATGACAAATGAACAATACACCGTGACGTCAATTGAAGAAATGAACACACAAAATGATATTTATTTGATTCACGTATTCAGAAAACTAGAGTTTTAAAGCATTTATCTGTCAGTATTTGTCGGTCACGTTGCAAATGTTAGTTTCATTCGTTTGTGTGGCACTATAACCCATCTCAAAGACGTACCTGTCGACCGAGAAAGTGCCGGAAACATCCAGGTATTGAGGCTACGTCAGTCGCACATTTTTCTTCTTTTTTTCATGTTCTTGTTTCTCTTCTCTTCCTATTTTTTTCTCTGTTTCTACTTCTTCTTCATTTCTTCTGCCTTCTTCCGGCCATCGCCATCTTTAGAAGTAAACCTGAGGGCTGAAAGGGAAACACCGAAACACTAACATGACGTGGGCAGCTATAGGGGCTGTAGATGACTGATGTCATAATACCCACCACCGCACCTGCTCGTAAAGCTGAAAACGTCACGCATACTTCTATAGATGGCGATGTTCTCGGTGATAATTGCTCCTTGACGCTCATATTTCAGCGGGCGTTAAAGTTGACGTAGTTGCGCTATTTCGTGGTTTACACAACAAGCTTCGATATTTGATCCCATTAGTCCAACTCATCAGAATTCAACTTGGAATGTTGGGTACCGGATATGCATGTCCTCTTTCATTCCCCGTAGGCCACGTTGGTTAATTTATTTCAATGGTTACCATGAGGAAGTGAAAAAAGATCTACTTCAGTTCTGTTTCACTAACTCTGGCACAGCAGTTTTCTTTCGCTATTCTCACACAAGAAGGTTTCAGTCGTTGTTATCCTGTCACACGCAGTTTTGAGTCGTTATTCTAACGCAAGCAGTTATGAGTCGTTATATTGGAGCATGCAGTTTAAATGGCTATTTTGACGCTAGTAATTATGTAATGAATCTTCCCGTGTGTTACCGGGGCCTCATTATGAGGGACGTAAAGAATAGTGACACTGTGACCTTCCAGGCATGTCGTAAGAGGCGACTAAGGAGGTTGATCGATGGCTTGACAAGCTGTCATTGTAAAAAGAATTGTTATGGAAACAGCGCCATAGATTTTAGAGCAGTGATCTCTGCAATATGTGCCATTTTGGCACGCAAGGTTTCTGTTTTTGAGATTGTGGTTCTGCCCTATGTGCCGTCTTCGGCTCGAAAGGACAATAGATAGATAGAATTATGAATCGCTATCCTGGCGCTAGCAACTGTGAGTCGCTATCCTGGCGCAAGCAGCTTTCAGTCGCCGACCACTCACAGACAAGAGGTTTCAAATACGTTATTTCTAGATTTTACCACATCAATTACAAATACAATAAGTAAAAAAAAAATATGTTATAATTATTTATAGCACGCATACAAATGGTGCATCACTGTGTTTCTTCTATATCTGGCGTGCACTCTCATAACAGCATTTCACGCAATTCCGACTGACCTCTTTCCTGTGATTACGCACATTTGTAAATGTTTATGAGCGAATCTTCAAGTGTCACTTAAAACATTAAAAGCTTCATTGGACCAATAGGTTTTTTTTCTGGCTCTTTTTTTTAATTTACTGTTTGCTCTGTATTTGTGAGTGTGTGTGTGTGTCTCTAACGGTCTAATTTATTGTTCTCAAACTCCGGCTCTGGTATAGTTTAGAAAGAGCGGACAAGCTGGCTAGCTGTGCCGTCGTCGAAGATGGTCAATCAATGGATAAGGCGGACGTTTTAATGCCCTCCGAGATGCGGGGAGGGCACAGGACTTCGACAACAATGAGCCCTCGACTCTCCTTAGGATGAAAGAGATGGGAGAAAAGATAACGTCACAACACTACAGACAAACATAAAGCTGTATGAGTCACTGTTAGATATCACATCACAACACTCCAGACAAACATAAAGCTGTTGAGTCACTGTTGGAGATTACATCACAACACTACAGACAAACATAAAGCTGTTGAGTCACTGTTAAAGATGACATCACAATACTCCAGACAAACATAAAGCTGTTGAGTCACTGTTGGAGATTACATCACAACACTACAGACAAACATAAAGCTGTTGAGTCACTGTTAAAATGACATCACAATACTCCAGAAAAAGATAAAGCTATTGAGTCACTGTTGGAGATTACATCACAACACTACAGACAAACATAAAGCTGTTGAGTCACTGTTAAAATGACATCACAATACTCCAGACAAACATAAAGCTGTTGAGTCACTGTTGGAGATTACATCACAACACTACAGACAAACATAAAGCTGTTGAGTCACTGTTAAAGATGACATCACAATACTCCAGACAAACATAAAGCTGTTGAGTCACTGTTGGAGATTACATCACAACACTACAGACAAACATAAAGCTGTTGAGTCACTGTTAAAGATGACATCACAATACTCCAGACAAACATAAAGCTATTGAGTCACTGTTAAAGATGACATCACAACACTACAGACAAACATAAAGCTATTGAGTCACTGTTAGAATGCAGTCAGAAACGAGAGGCTTAGTGTTGGCGTAAGAGGACTTGCCAACCAACACAGAACTGGAGTCGTCGATCGTTGGACTCAGCGGGCTATTCTGAGGAGGTGATCTGAGCACCTATGGGCGTGTTCGGAGTGCAATGATAATAACCCAATACTAACTCGACAACTCAATAACTCCGGTTATTGACTTATGTTTTGTACCATCTACTCTTTAATTTGATTAATGTATACTTAGTAAAGTAAAGTACCCCCGTTACGCCACGTGGCGTATAGGGAATATGGAGTTCTGGGAATATTTTACAGACCCTCAGCACATGATTTTTTAGGTAATGTGGTCGGTATTACGCCAGTGTCGCTTTACTTCCCCAGAAAAAAATCCGGTACCCATTAAAGGCTGGGTGAACCGGAAGCCGTCGAACCCTACCTCTTGTGCTTTGTAGTCCAGTTCACTAACCACTGAGCTATCGCGGCCCCGAATGTATACTTAAAAGAGAATAAAATATGAATCTGAACGTGACGACTTTCAGTATTTTACAATTTCGGAAGAGATCTCTTTCTTCAGAGATGAGCTATTGCTAGTCGCTTAGATATTTAGACCAGCTTGGGTCACGAACAAGACAATGTTATGTCGGATACTTTTGTCCAACAGAGCAAAATTATTCCGTAGCTGTAAAAAGGAGCCTTAAAACTATCTTCACGACACATAGTACCATTACTGGTGTATGCCGGAGGGGCTCACGATAGAACCAACGGAATAAAGACAGACCGCTTGGTCAAAGCAGTCGCCACGACGCGTGAGACTCAGAGGAGCCTTGATGATAATAATAAAACAATTATCGTTGTCCATTAACTGTGTGATGATATATATGATGTATAGAAAGTATAATACATGTATAAGCTATTCTACTTCTTCTACCTTTAAGCTCCCTGTGGAGCACAGGTCTTCAACAAACACTTTCCAAGTCGTTATGTTTCTTGCCATTCTTTAAAGATCACTCCATGTCTTCCCCATCATCTTCATCTCTGCTTCTATCTGTCTTCTCTAAGAATTCTTTAGTCTTCCTCTTTACCTTTTTCTCTTGGTATTCCAAAAAAGGGCATGTTGTGTAATACTCTCAGTTGGCTTCCGCACTGTATGTCCTATCCAGCGCCATCATCTTCGCTGTATCTCTTTATCTACTGGTATTTGACTGGTAAATGTCCATAATTCTATGTTAGTATTTTTGCCCTGTCATTTTCATACGTTTATTCTGCGTAAGCATCCATTAATTAAAGTCCTTCATGCACCTTCATGATTGTCAATTTTGTTGTTCTCCATGTTTCACGGCCATATAATAAGACTGACTTAACATTGGAGTTAAATATAAGCTATCAACAGCAATAATTCAAGTTGCAGGAGACAGCTGTATCAGACTGCTGCATTAAATATGTAATGCAACAAATATTCAACACACTGCATTCCGTCATTGGTAGCTAATAATAGTAACACCGGAATGGAAAAAATAGAAAACAAATTAGAATGCTCACGATGTCGAGACATCTCGGAAACATGTACGGCACGATAATCGGAAATAATAAAATAAGATCAATGAAGCACTCTTTGCTGATAACCAAGCTATGATAATAGAAACACGTGAGAACTTTCTACATCTGATGTACATAAGGAGTGTAAAACAAACAATGTGATATTCCAAACAGAAAATGCAGACATTTTGGCTATAGGGAGAGAGAAACAATGTGTACCAATACATTGGACACAAGTACAAAACAGGTATCAGAGTTAAATTATCTAAGAACAACATTCTCTAAATATGACAAAGCGGAAAAAAGAAACTAACATTTGGTTCATTAAGGCAAACCAAGTATTGCTTTGAGTTTGGCTACAGCTATTTCCTACAAATTCAAACAAGACAAATGCGATTTTTGTGCCATGTTAAAAGACACAACAGCCTACTAAAAGTAATACTGGAGGGGAAAATACAAGGTAAAAGAGGCGGAGGCAGACCAAGACTAACATGGACGAGCAACATCAAAAGATGGACAAATCAGCCTATGACAACCTGCACCATCAAAGCAAGAGACAGAGCAGAATGGCGCTCCATGGTAACCAACCTTCGTTGCGGAGACGGCACTCGATGATGAAGATGATGATGATGATTTCCAACAACACAAAACAGTGCTCATCAACATAAAGAAACATCTTATACAAAGCATATTTAGCCCCAATCTGTTTAAAATAGAGAAAGACTAGAAAAACACACAAACAAGTCAATAAAGAAAGTTAGTCACCACGGAAATGTGATGTGGAAGGTTGTGTCCAAAAGAGACATAATCAAGAAACGACGTTATAAGAGAAAGACTAGAAGGTAGGGTGGTCTAAAGGTAAAATCTCTGGAAAAGAAGGTCCCTAGTTCGATTCCCAATACAGGCATTTACCACTTAAAAAAAAAAATCCGCGGTTTTTTCCTAACATTATCCTCTCCTGGTCTCCGGGTAGCGAGATCCGAGCCCTCTTGTATAATGGCAACAAAAACAGATCTTGTATGCACGATGCGCACGTTAAAAATCCCATACCAGTTGCTCTCCGTGTAAAAATTGAAAGGAAAAATCTATTCACAACGTCAAAACTCGCGACGCTAAACAAATAAGAGTAACTCTAAAGTCGGAAAATATCTGCCTGTAGGGGGGAAGGGGACACACATATGAGAACATGATGTTAAAAATATGGGGGAAAGTGATATTCACGCAACATTCATTCCCTGGAGAGTTTGCTAGAGATATAAATTTGGCGTACGCAAAACAACAAACAATATAAGAGAAAGAGTTGTATTTGCTTGCTTGCGTTCACCCGATGACTAAAGAATCACACCTCTATTCATGTAAATAAGATTGCAATTCAAAGTCCCTCTTCTATTGGTATATTGGACCATGCAGTTGCGTACAGACAATAAAGTACCAAAACAAACAAACCACAAAAAAATGTTCAACTTTGCGGGTAAGAATAACATTAAAGAACGAACCAACGTTTCAACTCTGAAAGGTCTTCAACTAGGATAAATACTAACAAAGTAGAATATAAGTCTTGAAAACTCAAAATCAGCACACACTCTACTCTTTTCTGTTTTCATTTTCAACTGTTGGAAGTGTCCAATACAAGGGCTTCTTATTTTTGTTTGCGTGTTCACAGCATGATTGTCTTATTCAGAATCGATCATGAAATGATTGATTTCTCTTGATGTTTTATGGGCTGTAACAATCTAGGCCACAAATATTTAAACAAATGTGTAACATTCATTGCTGTTAGAGATGACGTAACAATACTCCAGACAAATAAATTACTGCTCAGTCACTGTTAGAAATGATGTCAAAACACTCCAGACAAACATACAGCTGCTGAGTCACTGTTACAGATGACGTCACAACACTCCAGACAAGCATACAGCTGCTGAGTCACTGTTACAGGTGACGTCACAACACTCCAGACAAACATACAGCTGCTGAGTCACTGTTACAGATGACGTCACAACACTCCAGACAAACATACAGCTGCTGAGTCATTGTTACAGATGACGTCACAACACTCCAGACAAACATACAGCTGCTGAGTCACTGTTACATGTGACGTCTCAACACTCCAGACAAACATAAAACTGCTGAGTCACTGTTACATGTGACGTCATAACACTCCAGACAAGCATACAGCTGCTGAGTCACTGTTACAGATGACGTCACAACACTCCAGACAAACATAAAACTGCTGAGTCACTATTACAGTGACGTCACAACACTCCAGACAAACATAAAACTGTTGAGTCACTGTTACAGGTGACGTCACAACACTCCAGACAAACATACAGCTGCTGAGTCACTGTTACAGGTGACGTCACAACACTCCAGACAAACATACATCTGCTGAGTCACTGTTACAGGTGACGTCACAACACTCCAGACAAACATACAGCTGCTGAGTCACTGTTACAGATGACGCCACAACACTCCAGACAAACATACAGCTGCTGAGTCACTGTTACAGATGACGTCACAACACTCCAGACAAACATACAGCTGCTGAGTAACTGTTACAGATGACGTCACAACACTCCAGACAAACATACAGCTGCTCGATCACTTTTAGAGATGACGAAGTTCGTGAACATGTATGGTTTCATTTGTTCGCTGGTTGCTCATACACCTAATTTAGAAGTGGCATTCCAAGCTGTCACAGTCTCAAGACTCTTCCCTCTTGAAAGCCATATCGATATCCAGCACAGAGTGGGATCTTCAAGATTCCATCATCTTGAAAACCATCACGTGTTCCCCTCAAACGAAAGCCCATGTGGAACTGGTATCCAGTCCAGATAATATTACCCAATCCACAAGGAGCCATGACACCAAATCTTATCAAAGGGCGCTGAATTGAGGCTGAAACTATGGCGTAGACGTCACGACTAAGAAAGAACTGTCACCTTCATCATGTGTCGGGACTGCAGATCAGATCTCACGAAATGAAGGGCAGATAGAGAACTTCTCCTGCCAGGACGAGACGGGTGCTACAGGTGGAGCTGTTGCATCTGTAGAAGACTCTCAACGTGTCCAATGTCAGGGGAAGCCATACCAGTAAGAGCTGCATTCAAAGCTTTATCCGATGGACCATATCCATACCCATATCCATACCCATATCCATACCCATTCCATACCCATATCCATATCCATACCCATATCCATACCCATATCCATACCCATATCCATCATAAAATTGGGCAGTTAAGACCTCGCCCTTGTGCATATCCATCATCCGACCCACAACAGCATCTGAAACCAGCCGACCTGAGAGTTGTTATATGTCAAACACTTATGTCGGATACGATCCTGTCGGGTAAACACTATTTGGAATATTAAGTTATCTTCTTCTCTCTGTTTCTGCTCTATGCTTTGCAGGCATTTTATATTTAAACTATTCTACCATCATAATTAATTTCAACAACAACAGCAACATCACTATACATTCTTAAAACAAAACAAATGTCAACATTTTCTATTTCTTTCTGCTTAGACTAACACTTTCTGTTCCAGTCTTTAACTCACTTTCTCTCTAATAATCAGTCAAATCAATGGACAACTATTACCACAATTGTCCAACAAAGAAATAGCTCTAGAGGCAAAACGGGCACTCTACAATACAATCTTTATTCCAATGTTGTGCTACCAATGCCATGTGTGGAACCTTGGTGCAAGAAGAATAAGAAAAATAACCACTACCAAGATTAAATGAAATATGCTAGATGAATGACAGGAAACAACCTGAGAGATAAGATCAGAAATGAGGAACTGAGAAAAAAGCTGGGAATAATCCCCGCCATAGAAAATATAAAAAGAAACAACATATAAAATGGTCTGACCACATGATAAGACAGAAAGACCAAAACACAACACATCGTGCATATAATATACGTTGCGAAAGCACCAGACACAAGAGTCGACCACGAAAAAGGTGAATCGACGGAATATTAGAAACACTAGGAAACATAACAGCAGCATAGGTCAACAGAAGAGCGAAAGACCGCAAATTATATCTCTCCTGGACTTTGAAAGGCAAATGGGGAAGAAAAGTAGAAGAAAAGGTTATAAAACCACTTCTTCGGTGTCTTTATTGTTTGTATAGGATGTTGTTGCAACTATTATTTGACCTCAACATTTCTCATTTTTTCCTTTCCTATTGACGTGCATGGGCAGATGAAGAAAACATTATGGCATTGCTGGATCATATTAACACATTGAGTCAAACGTGTCGTATTATTGTAATGAGATTAAATGATGAACTAATCGATGCACTCCAGCCAACAACAAAAGTTCAACCATTTTGGTTGTGCATTATAAAAGTATACAAATTATGGTCGCTAACACCATTTCCCCTATACGTCACTTGGCGTGACGGGGCTCTTATCTACATTTTATTATCAAAGTGTAATATTCACAGCATACATATATGTGGGTGTGTGTATGTGTCTAACATCGTGAGCGAACATTACAGATAACGTAATCCCAGAATCGGAAGAAAAAAACTTAGTGTATGACGTAGCTCAAACACTAGTCGCAGGATTAAACACCAATAAAAAAAAAAAAAGATAAAAAAGATTATCAGTGTGCACTAAATTGGAAGGAAGGTAAACGAAAACGTGATACAAGTGCACTCCACTGTGTATGTGAAAGATACAGCGTAAAAGAACATCCAAAACAGAAACTGAGAAGTGTAACACCTGACCCACTTAACATTGCGCCAAGGGTTTCAAACTGACACAAGTATCAGAATTCAAGTATATTTAAAAAACACGCTCTTTAAAAGAACCGAAACTTGACAGAAAAATTAAAATAAGATACCAGAAAAACAACATTTTGGAACCTTTCGTCACCATCATTGAAACATAAAAAAAAAAATAAAAAATAAAAAAATCAACAAATCAGAATTTGATAAATAGTACAAGTATATCCCTGTGTGTCCCTCTGCTATCTATGTCAAACATCGTCTTTATCTAAAGTACAAGAAGTAAAGATCACAACATGTGAGACGAGATGTTTGAAATTAAACATGAAGACATGAATTTCAAAGACAGATTTAAACAATAAAAAGATTACTACTTCTTATGTTCTATCTCTCTTTTCTTTCATTTAGCGCTCAGCTTTCTTTCGCTAAGGGAGCCACGATAGCTCAGTGGTTAGTGAACTGGACTACAAAGGACAAGAGGTTGGGTTTGATCCCAACTTACGGCTTCTGGTTCACCCATTCTTTAATGGGTACCGGATTTTTTTTTTCTGGGAAAGTAAAGCGGCACGGGCCATAATACCGACCATATTACCCCAAAAATCATGTGCCGAGGGTCTGTAAAATATATGGTCACTAACTCCATATTCCCTTTACGCCACTTGGCGTGACGGGGGAACTTTACTTTTTTACTTTTTTTTTTCTTTCGCTAAGCAGTTTGTTCAAAAAGAAATACTGCCCCGAGGATCTAACAGAAAGCTGAAGGTTCTCTGAGTGGCTTATAATTTCTTCGTTAATTCGTTTCTTTACTTGAGATCAACTTTACGTTCTAATGTATATGTAGAGTTTACATGTTTACAGGACATGTTCCGTATCATTTCAACACATTAACATTGAAAATATGGCCCACGCGACATATATTGAAAATATGACCCTCACGACATATATTGAAAATATGGCCCACACGACATATATTGAAAATATGACCCTCACGACATATATTGAAAATATGATCCTCACGACATATATTAAAAATACGGCCCACGCAACAAATATTTAAAATATGGCCCACGCGACAAATATTGAAAATATGGCCCACGCGACAAATATTGAAAATATGGCTCACGCGACAAATATTGTAAATATAGGCCACACGACAAATATTGACAATATGGCTCACACGACAAATACTGAAAATATGGCCCACACAACAAATATTGAAAAATATGGCCCACAGAACAAATTATGGAGAAATTGGCGAAGACTTCTAACGTATTGGCCTGTTCACGACCAAAATCGGTCTGCTCCTCAAAATACATATTAAGCGTTGAAGAATAAGAAGCAGAAATAAAGAAAGAAAGAAAGAAAGAAAGAAAGAAAGAAAGAAAGAAAGAAAGAAAGAAAGAAAGAAAAAAGGAAAGAAAAATGAAAGAATGAAAGAAAGAAAGAAAGAAAGTAAAAGAAGAAGAAAAAAGAATTCGAGACTAGCAATGTGAAATGTATACTGCAGCTATCTCACTTGACAACTTCACTCCTTGTCGTCAGCGATCTCTCTTTCCTTGTATTTTGCCATTCGTAACCAAGTATTCCAACTTTCCTCTTTTCATAATATGCCCGAAAAATGTTGACTGATTCTTTCTTTTGTTTTTAGGAGCTCCCTCTTTGTGTTGGCATCTTTGAAAATGTCCTCATTGGTCTTTTTAGCTGTTCAGTGACCTTTCAACATTCTTCTGAGAAATTCCACCTCTGTGGCCTCTAATCGTCTTTTAATTTGGCTACTGTCCATGATACGGTTCAATAGGTTAGAACTGGCTCTATATAGCACCGATAACTCTCTTACTCACTTCTATTGACATAGACTTGTTGCGTAAGACGTTTTTCAATTATCTGAAATGCTATTTTGACCTGAGCTATTCTGATTTTTATTTCTGTGGTGCATCTCCATCTGGTGTGATGTTATTTTTGTGCCCAAGCATTTGACGCGTTGTAGTAGTAGTAGCCTCCGTCAGTCAAAGTTGACTATGGATTTTCAGCGCCCCTAGAAATATTGTTTTTTTCCTTTCTTTTCTTTCTTCGTGTATTCTCTTTCTCTATGAATCTGTCTGTTTCTTCTTTGAGGTGAACCTTTAGAGTGTGTTTCCAAAGATTGCGGTCTGCGGCTGTCTTCCCATGCTGCAGGGTTTATGTTCAGAGTCTTCATGTCACGTTTACAAACATCTACGAATCGAAGTTTTGACGCGTTGTAATTAATGTATATAATCATCAGGTCGCATATGCTTTGCAGAACGGTGCATTCACCACACCCCGCCTGCAGAACGGTGCATTCACCACACCGAGCCTGCAGAACGGTGCATTCACCACACCGAGCCTGCAGAACGGTGCATTCACCACACCGAGCCTGAAAGAATCTATCTCTCTAGCCAGACCTCCCACTTCTTCTGTTATCATATTCAAAGTCTCTTTGATGTCTTGAAACAACCTTCTTCTTGGCCTATCCCTGCCTGGAAAAATGCCTTCCATAATTGCTCTTTCCAACCCGCTGTATCTTTTGACGTGGCCATAGCTTTTAAGTTTCCTCCGTAGAAATGTATCTATAAGCCAGTTCTTTTTAATGTTTATGTCTTTTAATGTGTCTTCATTATTTTTTTCCCATTTTCCAAGGTATCTTATAGATTTTTCTGTAGCATTTTGTTTCGAATGAATCTATTTTCTTCCTTGCTGTTTGCGAGATTGTCCATGATGTACAATCATAGCTGCTATAGGGAAGATACATGTCCATAGTCATTTTAATTTCACTGCCTTGCAGGTATTGTACCCCATGGTCTGCTTGGCGTTTAACTTTTGTGGTACTATTGCTAATCTTCTTTTCATCGCGCTATGACAATCTCCAATGTTAGTTACTACAATCCCAGATGGAGGAGCATAAACGCCTGCGACCTGTTCTCGGAACAGCAGAGTCGGTGCACCATCAGTCTTACAAGACCTAGTAGCTCTACCTCCTCATGGTCTCCCCCGGGAACAGTATGCGTCAAAACAGGCTGGCTAACAGAAGCTAAGATTGCCGTGTTCCCTGTAGTCGTGCCTGTTACTTACATAGATGACCCAGTATTACAGTATCTCCGGGCTGGACTAGCAGTTTCCCAGCATAGCCTGGGATAGCGAACTCCAACTTCTCCAGTAAGAGTCCAGAATGTCTAGAAAGCCATTACGACCCGCCACATCAATGAGTAAAAGGGCAACTTGCCAGCATCAACTCGTGGCATTACGTCAGCAACAACAACAGATACCAAATATTCATAGTTTGTTAAAATCTTAATAAAATAGAGAATCTTGTGCTTCAGAACGCACGATCGTGCATCCAACATCGGTGTTATTAAGGAGCAAACACGAATGGGATGAAAAAGAAAAAAAAGGAAAAGGTGGTACGGTTACAGCTTTACGTAGGTGAGGGATAACACAAAATCAAAACGACGTTGCGGCTAAATAGGCGTTCAACTGAAACACAAATAGCATATATACTTTGCTAAGTCAACATCGTTTTAGGTGCTAGGACGAGAGACTCCTAAAGACGTCATCATTCTAAAAGACTTTCTTTACAGTGATCTAGCGACAAACACGCCGCCTATCGGTCGACCAGAGCTTAATTCTAACGTCCTCTTCTAGTGTGATATGAAACAGTTTAACATCAACAATTCAAATTGGGCGGGAAACATGTGCCATGCACAGATAGAAATGGCGCGCACTGGTAAATAGTGGCATGGAAATCGGAGACGTAAATAGGCAACAAATGTGGCAAAAAAAGAACAGACGTAAAATGAAGGTACAGCAAAAGCACCAACGTCAGTCTCACTTTCCAAATACATATGTTGAATATGAAGACGAGACTGTTATTCTAGAATAGGACTATTCAATTATAACAAACTCTGTCACTCTTGAATGACCGCCCTTGATGGTACATGCTGATTTATCTCCAGAGATAGAAAACCTATTATTATTATTATTATAAAGTATATGTATTTCTGGAAATTAGCATTGATAATATATTTACAAACATGCAAATTGTATTCCAATGACGATATCATCATCTTGTAGTCTTCAATGGACCCTCGATCTGTTCGAATAATAGGAATATACATAGAAAAAAAGTCACCTACAGCAAGATTAGTGTAGATAAAATAATATAAGAAAATTAATACGATTTAGCAAAGAAGATAAGATTAACTTTATTAGCCAATCAAAGTTTCGATTCTTAAAGTCGTCAATCGGGACAAAACACAGACAAGACAAAAGACAAATCTAAACAAACAAAATTCCGACGAAATAGAAGAAATTTAGGAGTCAGAAAGATTTAACGTCATTTACATGTAGATATGAACAAGGATATGGCACAGGCGAGTAGGAATCAAGAGATCGTGAAGGTTTATATCACGCTTAAATACAGCTACATTAGGATCAGAGAAAATATGTCGTTTTATATAGTCGAGGGAGAACTGAGAAGTAGCTTAACCGAATTGTTGATGTAGCTAAATTATGAGGGTGATGGATAAAATAGAGAGAACTGGTCTTTCTGAAGAAGAGGAAATGAGAGCATCTGCATGGGAGATATAGAAGAAGAGTGGGACGAAGAGATGAGAACGAGAACTTACATGATGGAAAACAGGGAAGTAGAGTGGGCCAAAGGGATATGAATTTATCTATGGAAAACAGGGAAGTAGCGTGGGCCAAAGGGATATCAATTTCTCTATGGAAAACAGGGAAGTAGCGTGGGCCAAAGGGATATCAATTTCTCTATGGAAAACAGGGAAGTAGAGTGGGCCAAAGGGATATGAATTTATCTATGGAAAACAGGGAAGTAGCGTGGGCCAAAGGGATATCAATTTCTCTATGGAAAACAGGGAAGTAGAGTGGGCCAAAGGGATAGGAGTTTCTCTATGGAAAACAGGGAAGTAGAGTGGGCCAAAGGGATAAGAATTTCTCTATGGAAAACAGGGAAGTAGAGTGGGCCAAAGGGATATGAATTTCTCTATGGAAAACAGGGAAGTAGAGTGGGCCAAAGGGATATGAATTTCTCTATGGAAAACAGGGAAGTAGAGTGGGCCAAAGGGATATGAATTTCTCTATGGAAAACAGGGAAGTAGAGTGGGCCAAAGGGATAAGAATTTCTCTATGGAAAACAGGGAAGTAGAGTGGGCCAAAGGGATAGGAATTTCTCTATGGAAAACAGGGAAGTAGAGTGGGCCAAAGGGATATGAATTTCTCTATGGAAAACAGGGAAGTAGAGTGGGCCAAAGGGATAGGAGTTTCTCTATGGAAAACAGGGAAGTAGAGTGGGCCAAAGGGATGAGAATTTCTCTATGGAAAATAGGGAAGTAGAGTGGGCCGAAGAGATGAGATCTGCTCTATGGAAAATAGAGAACTAGAGTGAGCCGAAGGGATGAGAATATTTCCACAAGAAATAGGGAAGACACTATGGAAGGTGGACTAGAGGACGTGTTCATGGTATAAACAACATAGTAATAAATCTAGTATGAGATGGGCTTGATGTTAGTCCTCGGCAAGAGCAATTGTTTGCGAAGGCAAAAATAAACTTTGATCCAAACAATAAATTGAATGGATTGTATCGAATAACAAAGAATGATAAAGTTTATTCCTTTGATTTGAATGAACCGAAACGAAACTGACGCACAAGCATAGCACACCAACACATCCGGCTACACGGCAAAAAGGCTCATGAGAGGATGGAGAGAATGAATCAGAGAACTATTAATGAAATTAATCATCATCATCATCATCATCATCATCATCATCATCATCGTGTGCCCTCTCCGCAGCGAAGGTTGGCTACCATGGATCGCCATTCTACTCTGTTTCTTGCTTTGATGGTGCAGGCTGACATAGATTGACTTGTCCATCTTTTGATGTTACTCGTCCATGTTAGTCTTGGTCTGCCTCTGCCTCTTTTGCCTTGTATTTTTCCTTCCAATATTACTTTTAGTAGGCTGTTGTGTCTTTTAACATGCCCCAAAAATTTCATTTGTCTTGTCTTAATTGTGTTCAGCAGTTCTCTTTTTATTTTCAGTTGTTTTAAAACTTCATCGTTTGTTATCTTTTGTTTCCATCCAATTCTACCTATTCTTCTATAAATCCACATTTCAAAGGCTTCAATTTTCTGTTCTGTTTTCTTGTCTAATGTCCATGTTTCTGCACCATACAGGAATATTGAGAAGATGTAACATTTTGCCATTCTTAGTTTCAGCCCTGCTGATATTTGTTTTGTTGTTAGTATAATTTTCATGACATTAAAATTACTTTTTGCCATACCTATTCTTTTGTTTATTTCAGTTTTGTATTTTCCATCACTGGTTATAGTATGTCCAAGAATGAAATTAATATGACAGCACAAACAGCGATGTCCAGAAAATTGGTTACACGAACCTCTACATTCATCTTAAAACAAAGGAAGAAAAATATTACATGACACAAATAAGAACAAATACACAGAAAACGAACTGCTTAATTCGTTCGCCAGCAGGCATCAACTCTTTCAAATCTTTACTTGTTTTCACGAAAAATCGACAACTCAGATTGCGTAGCAGAAAAAATAAACATAAAATACTGGAGGCAGTCATCATGTGGTCGATTGTGTACAATTGATTAGTAAAATGGAAATAAGAACATATTGATGTTTATGAATGCGCTCGCCATGTTATCTTCAGTGTATTGTGGAGTCTTTTAATGTCTGCTTTCTTTTTTAAAGTTGGGATGTGTTTTGTCGCTAGAGCGCGAGAGCTGTAAAGTTGGAGACTAAAATGATGGAAGTTTTGATAATAAAGGTGTGGGATGTTGTTGTTGTGTTGCAAAAGTCGAATGGAGAGGAGGTGGCAGAAAGAGTATTGTTTTGTTTGTATAAGTAAAGTAAAGTAGCCCCGTCACGCCAAGTGCCGTATAGGGAATATGGTGCTATTGACCATACATTTTACAGACCTTCGGCATATGATTTTTGGGGTAATGTGGTCGGTATTACACCCGTGCCGCTTTACTTTCCCAGAAAAAAAATCCGGTTCCCATTATAGGCTGGGTGAACAGGAAGCCGTCGGTTATGATCGAACCCGCCTCTTGTCCTTTGTAGTCCAGTCCAATTTTGTTTGTTTACCCCAGTATTATATTTCTAACGAAGTCCGATGATTTTAATTGTGCGTGAGTATGACTATTTCCTATTTTTCACACCGACAACCCAGGTGACCCTCGCCATGGAAGCAGATATTCTCCTACTCCAGAGATACTCACATTTTTATCGTCGAGATTTTTGACACTTTTTGATACATTTCACTTTACAATTTTTTACCATGGTAGCGGCCATTTTTAGCATACTCTTTTCGATCTCCATCTGTTAAGAGTTCTTTAACGTGCGCAGGATGCACGTGGAACCTCCTGAATTTTTTTTCCATTATCAAAGAGAACTAGACATTGGATCACATGACCGAGAAACTAGGGGACGGTAGAGTAACGAAAGAAATAATGGATTCGGAAATAAACATTCTCACCCCCCCCCCCCCCCCCCCCCCCCCCCACCGTGGCGGGACTCGAACCCAGGACTTCTCTGTCCGCAGCTAATGTTTTACCTTTAGATCACACAGTTCCTGTGGAAGAATAGATACGAACCTATCACTCTACAAATACGTTTGTTCCGATCACGGGAGAGTAAGAAACGTTTAATTGTTCCGTATATTGGGATTGCAAATAAAAAGTCTGATCCGAACACGTGACAACTTCATCATGATGATTTATTTTCCTTTCGCCATCTTCCACCTCTGGTGAAGTACCTATTGACTGGGAACTGAATATTTCGTGTTAATCCGTTTTTCCCTGGCAGTTGTGCGCACAGGGGTCTCTTGCCGCACAGGCAGATAACACTCCGTCTTCGGAAATGATAATAATAATGATGACAACGATGTTAATGATGGTGATTATAACGAGTGCCATAGATTGATACGAGCCTGAGCTCTTGCACACAGGATGGTAGTGGCAAGTTGCAATGGCTTTCTTGATTTCCGAAGTTTTACTGGAGAAGTTGCAACTTGTCCTGCCAGAACTTGTCTGAGCCGCCCAGACACCCGAACTTAGCGGTAGAGACCGAAGGTTGCCGAGCTTGAGTTACCCGATAAAGATGAACCGAACTTAGCGGTAGAGACCGAAGGTTGCCGAGCTTGAGTTCCCGGAGAAAGATGATGAAAAGGAAGAGGAGATTACGAATGGAAAGTGAACAGAAAAGTGTTTGAATACTTGTGATTTCCTTTTGGACATTATATAGTTCTCAGAAGTAGAATTGGAGGAATTATATAGCAGACGAGTGGGCAAATAATGTAACTTTAAAGAGTTTTTAATATTTGTCCCAGAAGAAAAGAAGATTAGTGAAATAGAGAGAGAGAGAGAGAGAGAGAGACAGAGAGAGAGAGAGAAAGAAAGAAAGTAGTCAGATATCATATTTATCTTATGTCGTCTCCTCAATAAAGGTTGGCTATTTTGGAGCGCTTTTTCTCTTTGTCCCTTGCTTTGATGCGTTGTCATTTTCTTTTTATCATTGATTAGATGCCAATATTATGATTATAAGAGAGTAATGGATAAAGAAGGCATGTAATAATTACAAAGGAGACAAAAAGTGAGGCTGAGAATAATGTGCACGTTTCAGAGAAAGAAAGTTGTAGGCTTAAAAGAAAGAAAGAAAGAAAGAAAGAAAGAAAGAAAGAAAGAAAGAAAAAGAAAGAAAGAAAGAAAGAAAGCAAGAAAGAAAGAAAGAAATGACAGTACAGGATAGAAAAAAATTAAGAGAAGGAATGACATAAACTGAAAGAAATGTAGAGACCAGTGCACAAAGATTGTAATTCTTGAACTTGTCATATCACATTCTATTTTATTTACCCGCATTTAGAGCTGACGTATAAGAGGAAACGTGGGAGATATGTAGATTGGGAGAGAGAGAAAAAGAGAGATAGAGAGTGAGCGTGTATGTGCGTGTGTGAAATTTGGGAAAGGAGAGGAGTTTTATCTTCCGTTAAAAATTGCTAGAATGCTCGAACCTAAAAACTCTTTTCTTTAAATTAAATTGTTTAAATTAAAAAAAAAAAAAATGGGAGAGGCTGACATGTATCCTGAGTTGGAGCACGTGATCAGCCTCTGCGGTCTTGCCTGCATTTCTTTCTGTCACTATCATCATGTTGCCCCATTTTGCTTCAGGAAAAAAGTGTAGGTTACAACCATAAATACAGTTGGTTGGAACTCTCCTGTGCTTAAAAATGCAATCTTCTTCTCCTTTCCTTCCTCATCTGCCTTTCAGCGTCGAGGGGAGATATAATTTGCGGTCTTTTGCTCTTCTGTTCGCCTCTGCTGCTGTTATGTTTCCTAGATCTTCTAATATTCCGTCAATCAATCTTTTTTCGTGGTTCACCCTTGGGTCTGGTGTTCTCGCAACGTTTATTGAAGGCTCGTTGTGTTGTGTTTAGATCATTCTGCCTTGTCACGTGGCCAAACAAATTTATCTGTTGTTTCTTTATATATTCCATGGCGAGGGTTATTCCTAGCTTTTTCCTCAGTTTTTCGTGTCTGATCTCTCATATGTTTCCTGTCATTCGTCTAACACATTTCATCTTGGCAGAAGTTATTTTTCTTGTTTGTGCATCTAGGGTCCAGGTCTGGCACTGGTAGCACAACGTTGGGATGAAGATTGTATTGTTGAGAGCCTGTTCTGCCTCTAGAGTTATTTCCTTGTCGGACAATAGTGGTGTTTGCTGTCCAATGATTTAACAAGCTTTATTGCATCTTGAGTCTATCTCTGCTGTTAGTGAGTTGCCGTTTGTCACTAGACCTCCTATGTATTTAAATGCAACGAGTTGCCAAGAAAAGAAACATTATGAGTTAATCCATCAAGTCGATGGAAATTCGACAAATTTTTTACGTGTTTTCTAGAGCCTGACTTGGAATAAAAATGGCGGCCTAAGCAGTCATCCAGCAGCTGAGCTGAGTGCAGTCGGTGGTTTACTGAATATGTCTGGAACAACATAGCTGATCAAGAACCTGATCAACCTCCCGGCGGTTCTCCCGAATACTGGCTAGACTAGCCAAGCGAGTAGTGAGGGAGTAAAGAGGGACGGCTACCCTGTACTAAAAAATATCGCGCTGAAGTCGGATGTTTTGGGCCAAAGCGCGGAAATAAGCTACATTGAAGCGCATCTTCGCGGACTTGACGTCCTTTCGAGGACAGATAACAAAATTCATTGTCAAAAAATGTCGTGGCGTGAACGTCAAGAGAGAAGAGGAGAGAAAAATAACGATTATTTCTGGAATATCAGAAAACAGACATGAGAAGCTTTCGAGGCTACAGATGTGTGATTTCAGAGAAAAATATTAGGAAATATATGGTCGGCTAACAAGAGTTAACGTGGTTGTTCTAATATAATTACAAAGCAGAAAAAAAGAAAGCTAATTATTGATGCCAGAAGGAAACAATAATTAATTCTTTCTTCAATGTTATGTAAAAGAAGAATTTGAAATATTGTTTGATAAATGGAATAATAGAGGAAGAAGATAAATAGAAACAGTGAGTGTGTAGATGTTTAATTAAGAGAAAGCCACAATACTGAGTCAACATCTACAATGAAAACAAGTCGTAGACACTGTAATTAATGTAGACATGATCTAATTAGATGGCATGGCACTCGAAGAAGAAGAAGAAGAGGATAAAAAGGAAGAAGGAGCAGGAAGATGGAAGGAGAGAGGTATAGGAAAACATGATGGTTTCTGATATAATAATTGTTGATCAGCTACATCTTTTGAAGACCACCGTTTTGGGCAATTTTAACTTTTTTCCTATACAGATACAAAAAAGTAATGTGATTAAATTGTGAAATGTAACAATTCTGAATGTCAAACAAATAGAGATGTCGCTAGCAAGACACATGCTTTCTTATCAGCGAACTTCGGTTCCTTTTTTTTCCGACTGCAATCGCAATACATGAGTGGGTTTTAATTTTTAATCAAATCGGTTAGATTGGGGGCGATGTTGATGAGTTGATAAGTTATTTCAACTACAACAAACCGAGGACAGCGCGAGGTTTGATTTGTTTTACGAGATGAATGGGTACGTGTGTGTATTTGCAAGGGGATCCTCTCGAGTCGAAGATATCATCATCATCATCATCATCATCATGTGCCATACCGGTTGGCGCAGGCGATCATGTCCTTCCACAATCTTCTGTCTACAGTGCATCGTATCAGTTCTGTTGTTGACTGTTTTCCATGCCATGACACTAAGCTATCCAGTATTTTCTCTCTTTGTGGTCCGCGATCTCTCTGCCTTTTTATTTTGCCAGTTGTAACCAAGTATTCCAACTTTAGTCTTCTCATGATGTGCCCGAAAAGTGTTGATTGTTTCTTTCTTAGGAGCTGCCTTTTTGTGTTGGCCTCTTAGCCAATCACATAGGTAGAAATCATAACTCTCGTGACCTGTCGAGTGAATCTTGTTTTCTTCTCAGGCCCATAAATGAACTTAAGAACAAAAACAACTCGGTAAGATGCGTCGTGGTTGTCATGTTTATAGATACAAGTTGTTTGTAAGATCTGGAGGTTACTGTGGTTTTGACGAGGCAGTCCTGTAGCAAATGTCGAAGGGGAATGCAGTGCTAGTGACATCAATGTATTAAACTTCAGCTATGTGAGATGGCATGACCAGTTCCATTTCCTTTCCTCGCTGCCATTCCTTTCAGCAAAAATGTCTCTCGTACCTATTTATAGCGTCTTGGTGGATTCCCAACAGTCTTTTAGGTAAGAAAAAAATGGCTCCCTCAATTGACATTTGAACTATGAAATTTCATGTCCACAGGCGACTGAGCAAATCACTACGTCATCAGGCTGTAGTGGTTTTGACTAAGCTTGATTTTATCCCTTACAGCTGTAGGTTGCTCTTTACAGTTCTTGTTCCAAGGGTAGTATAAAGTAAAGTATCCCCGTCACGCCAAGTGGCGTATAGGGAATATGGTGTTAGTGACCATAAATTTTACAGACCTTCGGCACATGATTTTTGGGGTAATGTGGTCGGTATTACGCCCGTGCCGCTTTACTTCCCCAGAAAAAAATCCGGTACCCATTAAAGGCTGGGTGAACCGGTAGCCGTCGGTTGGGATCGAACCCTACCTCTTGTCCTTTGTAGTCCAGTTCACTAACTACTGAGCTATCGTGGCTTTGTTCCAAGGGTGCATATCTTGTTCACTAGCTCCCGTGGAAAAGCGTGTTCTTAAAGGAAGGATGTGTTGGTTGGAAAATGTATGCATTGCATGTTAATTAGGTGGGTCGACAATGCATGATCCATGTTGTTACATAGTGCTTGGTGTACACATGGTTTCGTGCAAGCAGTCTAATATGTTCAGGTGTTGATTAGATTAGAAATGATGTCGTAAGAGAGACAGAGATTGGGAATTGAATAAATTCTAAACTACATCAAGAGAAAACAAATGAAATAGTTTGTTCATCTTGTAACTATATCAAAAGGGTATTTATAATCATACTAAGCATATATATATATATTGCGTTCGCCAGCTTTCACCTCTGGTGAAGTTCCTTGATACTAGGAACTGAATTTTGCGTGTTAATCCGTTTTTTCCTGGCAGCCATGTGCATGCGGGGTCCCTCGCCGTAAAGGCAGATAACTCTCTCTTCGGAGGTACTCATATTTTATTTCGTCGATGAGTAATTGACGTTTCAAGCCTGGCCTCCCTGCTGAGACCAGGGATGGTTGTCGCAGAGAGGTAATTGTAAATGAAAATCCCAACTGGTTCAGCCGTGATTTGAACTAAAAGCATACATTAAAAGAGAGACGGAACAAAAGACCATAGTAGGACTGGAGTAACATGAACTGATAAATATCCGAGAAACGCTGCAACATCATCAATTGACAATGGTTGAGGCTGCCAGAAGAGCAAGAACTAGAATGTTGTATCTCCTTCGACACCTAAAGGGATATAAGAGGAAGTGAAAAGTGAGAAGAAGAAAGAAGGGGAAGACGGTGTTATTTGACAGGAACATGTCAAGAGCTCAGCAGAAATATCAGACTTTTTGTGTTTAATGTGTTGTCGTTGTTAAATGACGTCATATGGGTCTGACTTGTTCAGTGGGTGGCCAGTTTTTGTAGTGACCCGTTGAGTCAGTCACTCGTGTTGGTAGTTCTTTCTTTTCTAAAATATCTGCTGGCATTTGTAGAAAAGTAAGTAAAGTAAAAGTAAAGATTCCCTTCACGCCTTGCTAGGCGTATGTGGAATATGGTTTAGTGACCATATGTTTTCATGACCACGGCAGATTGTTGAGTGACGTGGTAGGTATCACGCCAGGCCGTCATTACTTCCCAGAAAAAAAATCGCTGGTACCCATTTTTAGAGGCTGGATGAACCCCAGAGCCTTGTTTGTTGAAAATGCGTATGTTAATGTATGTGGGTGTATGTTGATATATGTGGGTATATATTGTGAGTGTAGTTTATTTTCCTCTAAATGTATGTTTGCATAGTAGGAAATGTGAATACACGCGTGTGTCTATGTGTGTATGTGTGTGCAAGTTAGAATCTGTTGAGGAGGGGATGTGGTGGAGGATGGAGATGTGTGGTGGAGGAAGAAGATGTCCGGTTGAGGTGTTTTATGGAGGATGAAGGAGATGATGTAAGAGACCGTAGTCTTGAAGGATGAACGTGTGTATGTTTGCGTGTGTGTGTAGGTGTTATCTAGCCTTTCTAAGAGGAGATTTTTGCAGAAGCTAGAACGGTTTAGAGGACAGAAAATGATAAGATTGTTGTAAGATAGAGGGCATGTAGAGATTAAGGTAAGTGTAGATGCGAGGCACGGAAAAAAAACGCGCCTGGTAACTTTCAAGTATGTGATAGCATACCTTAAGAACAAGCTGGGTTTGGTGAGGGAGAAGTACGGTAGAGCAAATCTATAACCTACATGAACTCTCTGAAAAGCATTGTCAACATGAACAATAACTGTACCATGCGATTATTGACTTTGAAAATGCATTCGGCGCAGATCTGTATGAAGCAACTTGGGTTCGGCGCAGATCTGTATGAAGCAACTTGGGTTCGGCGCAGATCTGTATGAAGCAACTTGGGTATTACACGACAGGCCATTTTTTTGAATCTCTAAAGAAAAAGTCAAAGAGGTACACCAACACATACTTGGAGAAGACAGATGGAAGCAGAGATGAAGATGATGGGGAAGACATGGACTGATCTTAAAAAAAAATGGCAAGACACAGAAAGGCTTGGAAAGCGTTTGTTGAAGACCCATGCTCCACAGGGAGTTGGAAAGAAGAAGGAGAGGAATCCGGGCAACCATGAACAAATATAGCTTCAATGACATGAGAATCAAAGTCAGCAAACAAATGTATTAATATTCCAAGATGCCCATAGTATTTATGAATGGTATGTTGGGCAAATTGTTTCCGGCGACCATGGGAGCTGTGATATTTTTTAGCATTCTAGTTGTTTTTTTTTCTTTTCTTTTTGTTAAATCTTTCTTTCCTATTAAGATACTATCTTACCACTGTACCTACCAAAGTCTGTGTATTTTTTTTTTTTTTTTTTAATTAGGATTGAAATTATCGGGTGTAAATTGGGATAATGTCACTGCTACGATAACAAAAAGGTTAGAAAAGCAGTGCGCTTCGTGTGGAAGTGGTCATCACCATCATGCGTTGTCTCCGTATCAAAAGTTGGCTACCATGGAGCGTCATGTCACGCTCTTTCTTGACCTGATGATGTACGCTGCCAGTGACTATAGCCCACCGCTTGGTGTTTTCAGTCCAATTTTGGGAAATGACGGTTGTAAATGTGTGAAAGAGAAGCTTAACTTAGTTTAATCATTTATTGCTGGGCTGTGAAAGCTGAGTGTTCTGTTTACGATACTAAATAATAATAAGTGTTGTTAGGATGTATTGTTTGTGAACGATACTAAATAATAATAAGTGTTGTTAGGATGTATTGTTTGTGAACGATACTAAATAATAATAAGTGTTGTTAGGATGTATTGTTTGTGAACGATACTAAATAATAATAAGTGTTGTTAGGATGTATTGTTTGTGAACGATACTGAATAATAATAAGTGTTGTTAGGATGTATTGTTTGTGAACGATATTAAATAATAATAAGTGTTGTTAGGATATATTGTTTGTGAACGATACTAAATAATAATAAGTGTTGTTAGGATGTATTGTTTGTGAACGATACTAAATAATAATAAGTGTTGTTAGGATGTATTGTTTGTGAACGATACTAAATAATAATAAGTGTTGTTAGGATGTATTGTTTGTGAACGATACTACATAATAATAAGTGTTGTTAGGATGTATTGTTTGTGAACGATACTAAATAATAATAAGTGTTGTTAGGATGTATTGTTTGTGAACGATACTAAATAATAATAAGTGTTGTTAGGATGTATTGTTTGTGAACGATACTAAATAATAATAAGTGTTGTTAGGATGTATTGTTTGTGAACGATACTAAACTAAAAACTGTGGTCAATGTCGGTTTGGTTCTTCTATAAAATCTGTGACATTAAAATGAATATTATATAGCTGAAAACAATCAAAATGTGTGCATAGCTTTCACAGACCAATGAAAAGCATTCAAAACAACGTTGGGAGATACTAACAACATACGGACATACGGAGCAAAAACAAAACCTATTAAGCCTATGTAAAGATAAAGGTACGAGACTTGAATCGGCGTCTTAGCACGCGGGTTTTTACCCATATATGTTCTGCCATCTATCCAGAAGTGTTCGGAGACTCCTGTCTAGTGTCGCCTCAAGCATCGTAAGTCAAGAGCGAGGCGTCACTCCTCACCTTCCCAGAGTGCTAACCTGGTACCCATTTCTGCCAGCGGTTAAGTTGACAGCGGGGGTATTTTTTCTAACAACGAGTACTGTTCACAAACTGCTTCCAGCGGGAATCGAACACGTGATTGTCCAAATTTCGGTTGCTAGCGCGCTGGTTTTCTCACGTTTCTACATAAACAGCAGCAGACTTTCAAGACACTTCGAAGTTAGAAAAGCAATAAGGCAGAAATGTGTACCATCTTCTCTATTGTTTATTGCCTACATGGACTATATGTGTAAGTTGTTTATTGCCTACATGGACTATATGAGTAAGTTGTTTATTGTCTATATGGACTATATGTGTAAGTTGTTTATTGCCTACATGGACTATATGTGTAAGTTGTTTATTGCCTACATGGACTATATGTGTAAGTTGTTTATTACCTACGTGGACTATATGTGTAACTTGTTTATTGCTTACATGGACTATATGTGTAAATTGTTTATTGCCTACATGGACTATATGTGTAAGTTGTTTATTGCCTACATGGACTATATGTGTAAGTTGTTTATTGCTTACATGGACTATATGTGTAAGTTAGCCTACCCATTGGAGTCAGATGAGTTTAGTGAGCTTCTGTTTAGAGACAGATCAGACACTCATCATCATCATCATCATCGTGTGCCATGCCGATTGACGTAGACGACCATGTCCATCCACAATTTTTTTTGTCCACAGTGCATGATATCAGTTCTGTTATTGATAATGTTCCGTGCCATGACACCAAGTTATCTAGTATCTTCTCTCTTTCCCATCAACGATCTCTTTTTCCCGCCTATTGGTTTAGCAGTAGATGGTTGAGATTTCTCCCTGTTCGAAACCGAGTTTGTTCTCCAGCTATGATATCACTGACTTTTACATTCAGCGGAGTCTGGATTATACATAGCACAACTTTACTTTGTTAATATTTTTTTCCCCGTTCGCCAGCTTTTACCTCTGACGAAGTCCCTAGAGCCTAGAGGCTAGGAACTGAATTGTGTGTGTTAATCCATTTTTCCCTGGCAGCCGTGTGCACAGGGGTCCCTCGCCGATACAGGCAGATAATTCCGACTTCGGAGGTACTCATATTTTTTTCCGTCGATGAGTAATTGACGTTTCAAGCCGGGTCTCGCTGCTGAGACCACCCATAAGACTAATGGCACAATAAATTGTTGCAGGAATTTTTTGGAATGGATTTTATTAGTGACTGTGTCCACTATTTAGGCTAAACTCCAGTGTGCTAAATTTTATTGCAAATATGTCCTTAGAACGCTGATCGCGTGTTCTCCTCCTAGTACACGTTTGGCTAGTAAGCTGTTAAAGCAGCCGCATTTAACCTTTTCCTGGGACACTAATTTCTGCTGTTACTCCCTCTTTAGGACAGTATTTCTTTTGTTGGTAATTGCTGGAAGACAGTTCAAGACTGCTAAATTCCGTGATGGCTTGTGATACCACGGATCAATACCCTGACAACCATTCTATAATATACCTTATTTGTAGATTAAAGTACTTACTTTAATATTATGGCTGTAAATAGGTGATTTATAGTTAATTTATTGACTAGTTGCTATGCGTTATTAATATGTGATCATTTTAACCCATGTCGTTCTACATGTCTTGGTATTGCACTATCATTCAGCCTTTTTTTCACTCCATGCTTTGTTTAGTGCCCGATTCTTTCTTGCCTCGTCTTCCTATCTGGAACTACTGATCTTATACAACTTGTATTTGCGTTTTAGATTAGTGCTCTTGATAATATGACCGTAGACTGGTTCGCCAGGCCCTAACTAAAGTCGACATAATTAAAAGTTACCTTTAGTCTGGTATTCTAAAACGCATGCTTGTCTGGTATTCTAAAACGCGTGTTTGTCTGGTATTCTAAAACGCGTGCTTGTCTGGTATTCTAAAACTCGAGTTTGTCTGGTATTCTAAAACTCGTGTTTGTCTGGTATTCTAAAACGCGTGCTTGTCTGGTATTCTAAAACTCGTGTTTGTCTGATATTCTAAAACGCATGCTTGTCTGGTATTCTAAAACGCGTGTTTGTCTGGTATTCTAAAACGCATGCTTGTCTGGTATTCTAAAACGCAAGCTTGTCTGGTATTCTAAAACGCGTGTTTGCCTGGTATTCAAAAACGCGTGCTTGTCTGGTATTCTAAAACGCATGCATGTCTGGTATTCTAAAACGCGTGCTTGTCTGGTATTCTAAAACGCGTGTTTGTCTGGTATTGTAAAACGCATGCTTGTCTGGTATTCTAAAACGCATGCTTGTCTGGTATTCTAAAACGCATGCTTGTCTGGTATTCTAAAACGCATGCTTGTCTGGTATTGTAAAACGCATGCTTGTCTGGTATTCTAAAACGCGTGCTAATCTGGTATTCTAAAACGCATGCTTGTCTGGTATTGTAAAACGGGTGTTTGTCTGGTATTCTAAAACGGGTGTTTGTCTGGTATTATAAAACGCGTGTTTGTCTGGTATTCTAAAACGGGTGTTTGTCTGGTATTATAAAACGCGTGTTTGTCTGGTATTCTTAAACGCGTGTTTGTCTGGTATTCTAAAACGCGTGTTTGTCTGGTATTCTAAAACGCGTGTTTATCTGGTATTCTAAAACGCGTGTTTATCTGGTATTCTAAAACGCGTGTTTACCTGGTATTCTAAAACGCGTGTTTATCTGGTATTCTAAAACGCGTGTTTATCTGGTATTCTAAAACGCGTGTTTGTCTGGTATTCTAAAACGCGTGTTTATCTGGTATTCTAAAACGCGTGTTTGTCTGGTATTGTAAAACGCATGCTTGTCTGGTATTCTAAAACGCATGCTTGTCTGGTATTGTAAAACGCATGCTTGTCTGGTATTCTAAACGCGTGCTAATCTGGTATTCTAAAACGCGTGCTTGTCTGGTATTCTAAAACGCGTGTTTGTCTGGTATTGTAAAACGCATGCTTGTCTGGTATTCTAAAACGCGTGTTTGTCTGGTATTCTAAAACGCATGCTTGTCTGGTATTCTAAAACGTGTGCTTGTCTGGTATTCTAAAACGTGTGCTTGTCTGGTATTCTAAAACGTGTGCTTGTCTGGTATTCTAAAACGTGTGCTTGTCTGGTATTCTAAAACGTGTGCTTGTCTGGTATTCTAAAACGTGTGCTTGTCTGGTATTCTAAAACGCGTGCTTGTCTGGTATTCTAAAACGTGTGCTTGTCTGGTATTCTAAAACGCGTGCTTACCATTATTTCATTTTTTAGGGAAGGTGGACCCGACAATGAAGTAACAAGTCAACATATACAGAAACTGGACTGGAAGAAATGCTAAATTAGTTGATCAAATATTGTACAATTTTTAGTCATTTTTAGCGTTCTCGTTTTACTTGCTACTTTTCAGTGTCAATGATAACACAGTGTTCAGGCCAATGCTCAATGTGTCTGATAAACGGTGCTAATCGCAATGCCTACTTTTCTATTAATCCATCATCTTCTGTGTCTACCTTTATCCTCTTCCACAGTCATTTGAGAGTTTACATTTCCTGCAGCAGGTTTCTGGTGGTGGCCGTGTTGCATATTAAAGCCGTTTTTTTCTTTCTTTTTTTCATGATCCAGCACTGGTTTAGCCCACCTCTTTTACTTGTATTCCATTTGTGATTTTCTCTCTTCTTGTCATATTCAAAATTCTTCTTAGACATTTCATTTCCGCTGTATCAGCTTATCCTTCGTTTTGTTATTGTTGTTTACATCCAATTATGACATCTTTAGCAGAGCTTTAGGAGGAATACTGTATTTTATCAAGTTCTCTTTGTATTCGATGTCACATGTGTCTTCTATAGTAATGGAGCCAATTGTCGAATCACATGGTTTCCTCGGCATCATCTGTGAAGTCGATCTCTATTCGGTTATCACAACTGGCTAACATCACGTTTCCTAATTATCTGAAATCTGTTTTTCGCTTCAATTTTATTTTTATAAATTCACGATGAAGATGTGCACTTTCTTTTCTTGCTACAGTCATGACTTCAGTTTTTATCTATGCTAATGATATAATATTGTAATCTGTGAAACATTTTATATATGCTAATGATATAATGTTGTAATCTGTGAAACAGTTTATCTATGCTAATGATATAATATTGTAATCTGTGAAACATTTTATCTATGCTAATGATATAATATTGTAATCTGTGAAACATTTTATCTATGCTAATGATATAATATTGTAATCTGTGAAACATTTTATCTATGCTAATATCCATATACAGCGCCATATATTTTAGAGCAGTGATCTATGCAATATGTGCCACTTTGGCACGCAAGGTTTCTGTTTTTGAGGTTGTGTTTCTGCCCTATGTGCCGTCTTCGGCTCGAAAGGACAATAGATAGATAAAATATCCATATTACATTCTTTGAACCACTTCATCTATGCTAATGTCCATATAGCAATCTTTGAAACATTTTATATATGCTAATGTCTACATAGCAATCCTTGAAAAATTTTATCTATGCTAATGTCTACATTGCAATCTTTGAAACATTTTATATATGCTAATGTCTACATTGTAATCTTTGAAACATTTTATCTATGCTAATGTCCACATTGCAATCTTTGAAACATTTTATATATGCTAATGTCTACATTGTAATCTTTGAAACATTTTATATATGCTAATGTCCACATTGTAATCTTTGAAACATTTTATATATGCTAATGTCTACATTGCAATCTTTGAAACATTTTATCTATGCTAATGTCTACATTGTAATCTTTGAAACATTTTACATATGCTAATGTCTACATTGCAATCTTTGAAACAGTTTATATATGCTAATGTCTACATTGCAATCTTTGAAACATTTTATCTATGCTAATGTCTACATTGCAATCTTTGAAACATTTTATATATGCTAATGTCTACATTGCAATCTTTGAAACATTTTATATATGCTAATGTCTACATTGCAATCTTTGGAACATTTTATCTATGCTAATGTCCACATTGCAATCTTTGAAACATTTTATATATGCTAATGTCTACATTGTAATCTTTGAAACAGTTTATATTTTATATATGCTAATGTCTACATTGTAATCTTTGAAACATTTTATCTATGCTAATGTCTACATTGCAATCTTTGAAACATTTTATATATGCTAATGTCCACATTGTAATCTTTGAAACATGTTATATATGCTAATGTCCACATTGTAATCTTTGAAACATTTTATATATGCTAATGTCCACATTGTAATCTTTGAAACATTTTATACTTGCTAATGTCTACATTGCAGTCTTTGAAACATTTTATCTATGCTAATTTCTACATTGTAATCTTTGAAACATTTTATATATGCTAATGTCTACATTGCAATCTTTGAAACATTTTATATATGCTAATGTCTACATTGCAATCTTTGAAACATTTTATATATGCTAATGTCTACATTGCAATCTTTGAAACATTTTATCTATGCTAATGTCTACATTGCAATCTTTGAAACATTTTATCTATGCTAATGTCTACATTGCAATCTTTGAAACATTTTATATTTTATATATGCAAATGTCCACATTGTAATCTTTGAATCATTTTATCTATGCTAATGGCTACATTGCAATCTTTGAAACATTTTATCTATGCTAATGTCTACATTGCAATCTTTGAAACATTTTATCTATGCTAATGTCTACATTGTAATCTTTGAAACATTTTATATATGCTAATGTCTACATTGTAATCTTTGAAACATTTTATATATGCTAACGTCTACATTGCAATCTTTGAAACATTTTATGATAGCAAAAGCAGCAATGAATTTTTAAAAACTGGACAAAAGATGGAAATCAAGAGTGATGTGCAAAAGAAACCCCAAAATTACATTACAATATTCAACTGAAGCGTATTATCGACACTTACCTATGCATGTGAAAGCTGGAAAAGATCAAAAGAGATTGAGGAAAAAAAAAACTAAGCAATTTTGAAGACAAATGCATAAGAAAAATATTTTGTGTGGAATCGAATGAATTCAAGATTAATATAGAAACAAGAAATATGGTCATGCAACCAAAGATCTTATCTATAATTAAGGAAGGAAGATGGACATATGTCGGACATTTGCCTGAGAAGAGACAACAAGGGATTTCCAAAAAAGGCTCTTTTATGGGAAACATCAGGATACAGAAAAAGAGGAAGATCTAAAGAGACACTAAAAATAACACTTATAAGAGAAGCAACGTTGGTAGGCATATACTCATTAAATAAGATAGAACATCTCGCCCAGAATAGAGATGGATGGCGGAAAACACTAGAAGACCTACGCGACGTCTAACAGCACGGTAAGGATCAGGAATATCCGCTTAGTAATTTTTGAAACATTTCATTTATGTTAATGTCCATCCGCATTGTAATCTTTGAAACATTTCATTTATGTTAATGTCCGTCCGCATTGTAATCTTTGAAACATTTTATGTATGTTAATGTCAGCATTGTAATCTTTGAAACAGTTTATCTATGTTAATGTCAGCATTGTAATCTTTGAACCATTTTATCTATGGTAATATCAGCATTGTAATCTTTGAAACATTGTACCTATGCTAATGTCCACATTGTAATCTTTGAAACATTGTACCTATGCTAATGTCCACATTGTAATCTTTGAAACATTGTACCTATGCGAATGTCCACATTGTAATCTTTGAAACATTGTACCTATGCGAATGTCCACATTGTAATCTTTGAAAGATCTTATCTATGTTAATGTCAGCATTGTAATTTTTGAAACATTTTATCTATGCTAATGTCTACATTGCAATCTTTGAAACATTTTATATATGCTAACGTCTACATTGCAATCTTTGAAACATTTTATATATGCTAATGTCTACATTGCAATCTTTGAAACATTTTATCTATGCTAATGTCTACATTGCAATCTTTGAAACATTTTATATATGCTAACGTCTACATTGCAATCTTTGAAACATTTTATGATAGCAAAAGCAGCAATGAATTTTTAAAAACTGGACAAAAGATAGAAATCAAGAGTGATGTGCAAAAGAAACCCCAAAATTACATTACAATATTCAACTGAAGCGTATTATCGACACTTACCTATGCATGTGAAAGCTGGAAAAGATCAAAAGAGATTGAGGAAAAAAAAAACTAAGCAATTTTGAAGACAAATGCATAAGAAAAATATTTTGTGTGGAATCGAATGAATTCAAGATTAATATAGAAACAAGAAATATGGTCATGCAACCAAAGATCTTATCTATAATTAAGGAAAGAAGATGGACATATGTCGGACATTTGCCTGAGAAGAGACAACAAGGGATTTCCAAAAAAGGCTCTTTTATGGGAAACATCAGGATACAGAAAAAGAGGAAGATCTAAAGAGACACTAAAAATAACACTTATAAGAGAAGCAACGTTGGTAGGCATATACTCATTAAATAAGATAGAACATCTCGCCCAGAATAGAGATGGATGGCGGAAAACACTAGAAGACCTACGCGACGTCTAACAGCACGGTAAGGATCAGGAATATCCGCTTAGTAATTTTTGAAACATTTCATTTATGTTAATGTCCATCCGCATTGTAATCTTTGAAACATTTCATTTATGTTAATGTCCAACCGCATTGTAATCTTTGAAACATTTCATTTATCTTAATGTCCGTCCGCATTGTAATCTTTGAAACATTTCATTTATGTTAATGTCCGTCCGCATTGTAATCTTTGAAACATTTCATTTATGTTAATGTCCGTCCGCATTGTAATCTTTGAAACATTTTATGTATGTTAATGTCAGCATTGTAATCTTTGAAACAGTTTATCTATGTTAATGTCAGCATTGTAATCTTTGAACCAGTTTATCTATGGTAATATCAGCATTGTAATCTTTGAAACATTGTACCTATGCTAATGTCCACATTGTAATCTTTGAAACATTGTACCTATGCTAATGTCCACATTGTAATCTTTGAAACATTGTACCTATGCGAATGTCCACACTGTAATCTTTGAAACATTGTACCTATGCGAATGTCCACATTGTAATCTTTGAAAGATCTTATCTATGTTAATGTCAGCATTGTAATTTTTGAAACATTTTATCTATGCTAATGTCTACATTGCAATCTTTGAAACATTTTATATATGCTAACGTCTACATTGCAATCTTTGAAACATTTTATATATGCTAATGTCTACATTGCAATCTTTGAAACATTTTATCTATGCTAATGTCTACATTGCAATCTTTGAAACATTTTATATATGCTAACGTCTACATTGCAATCTTTGAAACATTTTATGATAGCAAAAGCAGCAATGAATTTTTAAAAACTGGACAAAAGATGGAAATCAAGAGTGATGTGCAAAAGAAACCCCAAAATTACATTACAATATTCAACTGAAGCGTATTATCGACACTTACCTATGCATGTGAAAGCTGGAAAAGATCAAAAGAGATTGAGGAAAAAAAAAACTAAGCAATTTTGAAGACAAATGCATAAGAAAAATATTTTGTGTGGAATCGAATGAATTCAAGATTAATATAGAAACAAGAAATATGGTCATGCAACCAAAGATCTTATCTATAATTAAGGAAGGAAGATGGACATATGTCGGACATTTGCCTGAGAAGAGACAACAAGGGATTTCCAAAAAAGGCTCTTTTATGGGAAACATCAGGATACAGAAAAAGAGGAAGATCTAAAGAGACACTAAAAATAACACTTATAAGAGAAGCAACGTTGGTAGGCATATACTCATTAAATAAGATAGAACATCTCGCCCAGAATAGAGATGGATGGCGGAAAACACTAGAAGACCTACGCGACGTCTAACAGCACGGTAAGGATCAGGAATATCCGCTTAGTAATTTTTGAAACATTTCATTTATGTTAATGTCCATCCGTATTGTAATCTTTGAAACATTTCATTTATGTTAATGTCCAACCGCATTGTAATCTTTGAAACATTTCATTTATCTTAATGTCCGTCCGCATTGTAATCTTTGAAACATTTCATTTATGTTAATGTCCGTCCGCATTGTAATCTTTGAAACATTTCATTTATGTTAATGTCCTTCCGCATTGTATCTTTGAAACATTTCATTTATGTTAATGTCCGTCCGCATTGTAATCTTTGAAACATTTTATGTATGTTAATGTCAGCATTGTAATCTTTGAAACAGTTTATCTATGTTAATGTCAGCATTGTAATCTTTGAACCAGTTTATCTATGGTAATATCAGCATTGTAATCTTTGAAACATTGTACCTATGCTAATGTCCACATTGTAATCTTTGAAACATTGTACATATGCTAATGTCCACATTGTAATCTTTGAAACATTGTACCTATGCGAATGTCCACATTGTAATCTTTGAAACATTGTACCTATGCGAATGTCCACATTGTAATCTTTGAAACATTTTATCTATGCTAATGTCCACATTGTAATCTTTGAAACATTTTATCTATGCTAATGTCCACATTGTAATCTTTGAAAGATCTTATCTATGTTAATGTCAGCATTGTAATTTTTGAAACATTTTATCTATGCTAATGTCCACATTGTAATCTTTGAAAAATTGTATCTGTGCTAATGTCCACATTGTAATATTTGAAAGATGTTATCTATGCTAATGTCCACATTGTAATCTTTGAAACATTTTATCTATGCTAATGTCCACATTGTAATCTTGGAAAAATTGTATCTGTGCTAATGTCCACACTGTAATATTTGAAAGATGTTATCTATGCTAATGTCCACATTGTAATCTTTGAAACATTTTATCTATGCTAATGTCCACATTGTAATGTTTGAAACATTTTATCTATGCTAATGTCCACATTGTAATCTTTGAAACATTTTATCTATGCTAATGTCCACATTGTAATATTTGACACATTTTATCTATGCTAATGTCCACATTGTAATCTTTGAAACATTTTATCTAATGTCCACATTGTAATCTTTGAAACATTTTATCTATGCTAATGTCCACATTGTAATATTTGACACATTTTATCTATGGTAATGTCCACAATGTAATCTTTGAAACATTTTACCTAATGTCCACATTGTAATCTTTGAAACATTTTATCTATGCTAATGTCCACATTGTAATATTTGACACATTTTATCTATGGTAATGTCAGCATTGTAATCTTTGAAACATTTTATCTATGCTAATGTCCACAATGTAATCTTTGAACGATCTTATCTATGGTAATATCAGCATTGTAATCTTTGAAACATTTTATCTATGCTAATGTCCACATTGTAATCTTTGAAAAATTGTATCTATGCTAATGTCCACATTGTAATCTTTGAAACATTTTATCTATGCTAATGTCCACATTGTAATGTTTGAAACATTTTATCTATGCTAATGTCCACATTGTAATCTTTGAAACACTTTATTTACGCTATGTCCACATTGTAATCGTTGAAAGATCTTATCTATGCTAATGTCCACATTGCAATCTTTGAAACATTTTATCTATGTTAATGTCCACATTGTAATCTTTGAAACATTTTATCTATGCTACTGATCCATATTGTAAACTTTGTAACACCTTTTTTATTTTTTATATACCAATTGTTTTTCTTCCTCTTTCCTTTCTCATTTGCCTTCCAGCGTTTAAGAGAGATATACTTTGCGGTCTTTTGCTTTTCTTTTAGCTTCTACTGATGTTATGTTTCCTAGATTTGTATTCAATCAATCCATCATTTTCGTGCCCGACCCTTGAATCTGGTGTTCTAGTAACGTTTATTGATGGCTCGTCGTGTTATGTTTTGGTCTTTGTTGCTTGCTAATATGATCATCGGGAGCCGCGATAGCTCAGTGGTTAGTGAACTGGACTACAAAGGACAAGAGGTAGGGTTCGATCCCAACCGACGGCTTCCGGGTTCATCTAGCCTTAAATGGGTACCGGATTTTTATGGGAAAGTGAAGCGGCACGGGCGTAATATCCACCACATTACCCCAAAAATCATGTGCCGAAGGTCTGTAAAATTGATGGTCACTAACACCATATTCCCTATACGCCACTTGGCGTGACGGGGGTACTTTACTTTTTACATTTAATATCATCATCACTGCACACAGAACGAATCTAGAGGTGCTCCGATATCTCCCACGAGAATCTAGAGAAAATCCGAGAAGAATCCTGGCCCGCGTGCACGAACTCCGTAGCAAGGCCTGAGATCCATGGTGTGGGTAGGTTTCTGTTGAATTTTTTTTTTCCGGGCAGCGGCCATGTTTATGGGCTAGCTTTTCAATTTTTACTGCCAAGAGTTATTTAACGTGCGCGAGTGCACACGGGACTTCCTGTTTATTGCCGTTATCCGAAAAGGCTAGACGTCGAATCTGGTCACCCAAGAGATTAGGGGAGGGTAACGTTATAAAGACTCATGGATTAATTTTTACTTATTTTTGAAAATTTACCACCTCTTCTGGTGGGTTTTGAACCCGGCAACATCCTGTCCTGAGGCCGACTTCGTACCTCAGGCTATCCAGTTTCCCTCCCATCTCATTTTAGTCTTTCCGTCTTATCATGTGGCCAAACAATTTTAAAATGTTGTTTCCTTATATAATCTATGGCGGAAATTAATCCTTGTTTTTTTTTTTTTTTCAGTTCTTCACTTCTGATTTTATCTCTCATGCTGTTTCCTGTTACTCGTCTTTTTTTTTTTCGTTCGCCAGTTTTCACCTCTGACGAAGTCCCTAGAGACTAGGAACTGAATTTTGCGTGTTAATTCATTTTTCCCTGGCAGCCGTGTGCACAGGGGTCTCTCGTCGCACAGGCAGATAACTCCGGCTTATGAGGTACTCATATCTGTTTTACGTCGATGAGTAATTGACGTTTCAAGCCGGGCCTCTGTGCTGAGACCAGGGGTGGTTGCCGCAGAGAGAAATCATAAATAAAAAATCTTAAACGGTGTAGCCGGGATTTGAACCCACAACCTCTCTGTCTCGAGGTCGGCGTCTTGCCTCGAGACCAAGCACCCCCCCCCCCCAATGTCACTCGTCTAACACTTTTCATTTCGGTAGTGCTTATTTTTCTTATTCTTATTGTTCTTGAGTCTATAGTTATAGATCTGACATTGGTAGCACAACGTTGGGATAATGGTTACCAAAAGTTCTTATTGTTCTTGAGTCTATAGTTATAGATCTGACATTGGTAGCACAACGTTGGGATAATGGTAACCAAAAGTTCTTATTGTTCTTGAGTCTATAGTTATAGATCTGACATTGGTAGCACAACGTTGGGATAATGGTTACCAAAAGTTCTTATTGTTCTTGAGTCTAAAGTTATAGATCTGACATTGGTAGCACAACGTTGGGATAATGGTTACCAAAAGTTCTTATTGTTCTTGAGTCTAAAGTTATAGATCTGACATTGGTAGCACAACGTTGGGATAATGGTTACCAAAAGTTCTTATTGTTCTTGAGTCTAAAGTTATAGATCTGACATTGGTAGCACAACGTTGGGATAATGGTTACCAAAAGTTACGCAAATAAAAACTTGGAATAAAGTACACCTTAATTACAACTTGACTACCACATGCTCAATGATACCATAAGACTGATCTTCAAAACATATTAATCTCCCCTTCCTAACCGTATGTTAAATTATGGATAAAAGATTCCTTTAGTGCGTGCGTATATGTGAATACCCAATATCCTAAGCTCAATCCAATTTCCTGTGGGAAAGAATTACAGGAACAAAAGAGACAGTAGGCTGTTGAAAATAGGCCACGGTTTTCATGCTGCCAATTTTGAATATTTCATTTCACGAAAGCGGAAATCAACTGTAAGATTATTTTTCTTTCCCTTAAAAACGAGCGGAAGGAATGGCGGTTAGGTTTTGTGTTGTAGAAGAGCTTTTTATAGCACAACAGTTATTATGTGATAAGAATCTTGGGGTGCGATTTGTTGGTTTTTTTTATTTTTCTTTGAACTTTTGGCACCAGCACATTTTTACAAACCAATTCTATGATAACTTAAGTTCAAGGGTGTCAAGTGAATTATGATATCGCAGGCAGGGTTGTATTTACGACAATGCAACTGAATTGAGCTGACAAGTTTAATGTGTTGTCTGCTAAGCGAAGTTTAAAGTTGAGCAAGAAGCTGATCGTAGCCAACCTAACAACAGAATAATTCTAAACTCGGGTTACAGCCTGAATAGAGTACAAGATTAACAACAACTCTGCATTGCTCATCAGGGTGGGTTTACGACAGTCAAACCTAGATACCACTGTTTCTGTTTATATTCACATATTAGGAAAACAACTGATTGGAGAAATGCAGGTTTGCATGGACACAAATATTAGAACACGTCTGGTCACGGTTCACCAGCATATAACACATTATATCAATCTATTGTCCTTTCGAGCATAAGACGGCACATAGGGCAGAACCACAATCTCAAAAACAGAAACCCCTGCATGCCAAAATGGCACATATTGCAGTGATCACTGCTCTAAAATCTATGGCGCTGTTTCCATAACAATACTTTTTACAATGACAACCTGTCAAGCCATCGATCAATCTCCTTAGTCGCCTCTTACGACATGCCTGGAAGGTCACAGTGTCACTATATAACATATAATACATTGCTGAAACAGAAAAATAGAGAAGACTGGAGACATGCAACATTAATAAGACTAGCTGAAGCAAACAATGTTACACTGTGCAGTTGCTAATGTTAAATATTAGTCCTGAATCGCCTTTCAAACTTGTTTCTTGTTGTTTGCCTACGCCAATTTTATATCTCCATTGAAGCACTGAGCTATTTCCTGTTACGCGTCTTTTCTTTTTTTTTTTTACGTTCGCCAGCTTTGACCTCTGACGAAGTCCCTAGAGACTAGGAACTGAATTTTGCGTGTTAATCCATTTTTCCATGGCAGCCGTGTGCACAGGGGTCCCTCGCCGCACAGGCAGATAACTCCGACTCCTGAGGTACTCATATTTTTTTTTTCCGTCAATGAGTAACTGACGTTTCAAGCCGTGATAAAATGTGCGTGAATATAAACTGTTCCTACTTTTCTCACTGGCAGCAATGTGCTCAGGTGTCCCTCATCATACAGGCAGATATTCTCCAACTTCATAGATACTCGCATTTTTTACGATTTGTGGTAGAATTTCTTCAAATGAATTCTTCCTTGGCAGCGGACACTTTTAGCATAAACTTTTATATTTCCAACTGCTAATAGTTCTTTTGCGAGTGCAGAATGTGGAAATGATCTTTTACTTTCAATTGCCGTTAACCAAGAGGGCTAAACATCGGGCCTTACTACCCCGAGATGGCTAAACATCGGACCTAACCACCCAGAGAGTGCTAAACATCGAACCTCACCGCCCAGAGAGGGTTAAACATGGGACCTCACCATCCTTATTGGGCTGAACAACGGACCTCACTACCCAGGTCAGGCTAAACATCGGACCTCACCATTCAGAGAGGGCTAAACATCGGACCTCACCACTCAGAGAGGGCTAAAACATCGAACCTCACCACCCAGGTTGGGCTAAACATCGGACCTCACTACCCAGAAACAAGCGGAGGATAAGGCCGCGAAGAAGCCACGGATTGACGTAACAAATTCCCACGGCCTATGGTGGGATTAGAACCAGAGATTTTCTTGTCCAGAGACCGAAGTCTTACATCTAGACCACCCAAAGTAAAAGACGATTTTGCTTCTGCTCATGATAGAAGCCCCACCGTCGCGTTAACACTTTTTGCAGACATCGATCCCTTTTTTTTTGCCACACATAAACCAATAAGGTAATAGTGGTACTGAGCCTTCATTGTATCAGTCGTCTACAGCATAAACATAAAACGAATTTATAAGAATAACTTCACACCCCGGAAAAAGAGAAAAGTGGGGGGAGGGGGGGGGGTTTTATAAATCGGCACGTTGACTGTGGTATCATGTACATTCGGCGAAGTAAAAAGTAAAGTACCCCCGTCACGCCATATGGCGTATAGGAAATATGGTGTTAGTGACCATAACTTTTACAGACCTTCGGCACATGATTTTTTGGGTAATGTGGTCTGCCTTCGCAGCGCAGACACTATTAGCATACACTTTTCTATTTCCAACTGCCAAGAGTTCTTTTGCGAGTGCAGAATGCGGAAATGATCTTTTATTTTCAATTGCCGTTAACCAAGAGGGCTAAACATCGGGCCTTACTACCTCGAGACGGCCCGTGCCGATTTACTTTCCTAGAAAAAAAATCCGGTACCCATTAAAGGCTGGGTGAACCGGAGGCCGTTGGTTGAGATCGAACCCTACCTCTTGTCCTTTGTAGTCGAGTTCACTAACCACTGAGCTATCGCAGCAGGCATGGTACTTGTTGATAATTATGAACTTTTCAATAGTAATGCAGTACATTTTAGTGTGGTAATTTTTTTTTTTTTTTAAAGTAATATATATATTGTGTGTCGTCTTCCAATCGATGGAACTTCCAAAATGAAGTTTATAAGTGAAGAGCAAACAATTAGCAGTCATTTAATTTATTTTGGGGAGCCGCGATAGTTCAGTGGTTAGTGAACTGGACTACAAAGGACAAGAGGTAGGGTTAGATCCCAACCGACGGCTTCCGGATATACCCAGCCTTTAATGGGTACCGGATATTTTTCTGGGAAAGCAAAGCGGCACGGGCATAATACCGACCACATTACCCCAAAAATCATGTGCTGAAGGTCTGTAAAATTTATGGTCACTAACACCATATTCCCTATACGCCACTTGGCGTGACGGGGGTACTTTACTTTTTTACCACTTTTAATTTATTTTGGTGAAAAATGAGAGCGTGATAAATATTCATGAAGAATAAGAATAGATAAATGGCAGTGGGTGTTGTCGGTCTAGTAAAACGTTTCTCATCAGCGGAAGGTTGAACAAACTGGTCAGCAACGTTCCGGGCGCTCACAAGCTGTAGTGACGACTGCCTGTTTGAGACGATCAGCGAATCATAACAAAACAATTTGCTGTTCAACTTGACATCCTTATGGGTGGTGTATTTCAAATTTTAATAAAGCAAACCCTGAACTTTGAACAGAAATGTGTTGTATTTTATTTACTGCACACCCCTTTTACATTTCATTTGTTAAAAGATTGGTTTGTTTTGAAAACAAAACAAAAAAAAGTTTTTTTCTCAGTGACAAATATTTCGTTAGTGAAACTTATGCCCTAATATGGACTAATAAAAATAGAACATCTACAGTAGTTTTAAACTGACATCGTGTTAACATTTATGTTCTGTGCTTAGTATGTCCCTACTGTAAATTTAATTACTTGACATTCCTGCGCCATTATAAAACGTGTGAGTAATTTTACATTAAAAAATGTTATAGTCTGGTAGTGAGTGACACAGTTTTATAGCAGCACTGAAATAAGCACACGACTACAAGCGTTCCGTTCTTCGCTCCTTTAAAGTGTTAGTCCAGTCGCTAGAACAGTGGTTAGTTAACTGTCTAACTGGTAACAAGAGTTCGGGTTCGCCTTTAAAGTGTTAGTCCAGTCGCTAGAACAGTGGTTAGTTAACTGTCTAACTGGTAACAAGAGTTCGGGTTTCGCCTTTAAAGTGTTAGTCCAGTCGCTAGAACAGTGGTTAGTTAACTGACTTACTAGTAACAAGAGGTCGGGTTCGCCTTTAAAGTGTTAGTCCAGTCGCTAGAACAGTGGTTAGTTAACTGTCTAACTGGTAACAAGAGTTCGGGTTTCGCCTTTAAAGTGTTAGTCCAGTCGTTAAAACAATGGTTAGTTAACTGTCTAACTGGTAACAAGAGTTCGGGTTCGCCTTTAAAGTGTTAGTCCAGTCGCTAGAACAGTGGTTAGTTAACTGACTTACTAGTAACAAGAGGTCGGGTTCGCCTTTAAAGTGTTAGTCCAGTCGCTAGAACAGTGGTTAGTTAACTGACTTACTAGTAACAAGAGGTCGGGTTCGCCTTTAAAGTGTTAGTCCAGTCGCTAGAACAGTGGTTAGTTAACTGACTAACTGGTAACAAGAGGTCGGGTTCGCCTTTAAAGTGTTAGTCCAGTCGCTAGAACAGTGGTTAGTTAACTGACTTACTGGTAACAAGAGGTCGGGTTCGCCTTTAAAGTGTTAGTCCAGTCGCTAGAACAGTGGTTAGTTAACTGACTTACTGGTAACAAGAGGTCGGGTTCGCCTTTAAAGTGTTAGTCCAGTCGCTAGAACAGTGGTTAGTTAACTGACTTACTGGTAACAAGAGGTCGGGTTCGCCTTTAAAGTGTTAGTCCAGTCGCTAGAACAGTGGTTAGTTAACTGACTTACTAGTAACAAGAGGTCGGGTTCGCCTTTAAAGTGTTAGTCCAGTCGTTAAAACAATGGTTAGTTAACTGACTTACTAGTAACAAGAGGTCGGGTTCGCCTTTAAAGTGTTAGTCCAGTCGCTAGAACAGTGGTTAGTTAACTGACTTACTGGTAACAAGAGGTCGGGTTCGCCTTTAAAGTGTTAGTCCAGTCGCTAGAACAGTGGTTAGTTAACTGACTTACTAGTAACAAGAGGTCGGGTTCGCCTTTAAAGTGTTAGTCCAGTCGCTAGAACAGTGGTTAGTTAACTGACTGACTGGTAATGAGAGGTCGGGTTCGCCTTTAAAGTGTTAGTTCAGTTGCTAGAACAGTGGTTAGTTAACTGACTTACTAGTAACAAGAGGTCGGGTTCGCCTTTAAAGTGTTAGTCCAGTCGCTAGAACAGTGGTTAGTTAACTGACTTACTGGTAACAAGAGGTCGGGTTCGATCTCCATTAACAGTTATGTTCACAGAGTCTTCAATAAGTTCCAGATTATTTTTTCCTTGGAAATAACAGCGGAAATTATCAAACGCTAACAACAAAAATCAAAACAAATGTCAATGTTAAAAAAAAACTCTATTGCAGCTAACACAATATATTCCCATTCCATTACACCACGGGTATTTGACGTGGTTCTTCACTTTTGTATTAAGCAAACAACCAATCAGACCCTTGCTCATCCATCAGCTTTAGTCTCTTTCCCTCGAGTGCCTTCAACCCCCCCCCCCCCCCCCACAACCAATAACAAAATTGTTCAAAGCAACAATCCCCTTAACTGAAGAACGAATGTCTATCAAGGTATGCTACAGTTTTCGTTAAGGTCAAAGTTCAGGAGTTTCCATCACCAGGTCCAATATCCCACAGCCAAGAGAGATAACTATTTTCCAATGAGAATAAGGGTCCGCTATTTTTGAAGGTAATCATGTTTTTTTTCTTCTTCGATATTCCAATTATTTAACCCTCAAGTCCCATTCCTATGGTTTAAATAGGTCATCAACACAACGTTAAACGTAGCGACGTATCTAAAAATAAAACCACACGTTTCTACCCGCAGTCTTTATTCTGTAAATATGATGACTAGATTGTTGTTAAGATTTCAAGCTGTTACTAATTTACAATCGGTAATTCAGATATTGGAGCCTTCGTGGCTGAGTCGTTAGTTTGCACGTTTTGTGATCACAAGGGTCCGGTTTCAATTCTTAGAAGTGGCGGAGTTTTTTTCCGGTCGAAACGCCCGGGGTTCACTGGTTAGGCATCACGACACTTTAGAATATTTACTTTTTTTAATATTCAAAAACACATATACGCACATTTACACACACAAATATATTTACACAATTATACACAATATTCACACAATTACACACTCACACATATGTGTACAATTACATATATATATATATATATATATATATATATATATATATATATATATATATACGCAGTTACATACATATACGCACAATCACACATACACAAACATATATACATATATATACATACACAAACATATATACGTAAAATTACACGCACATATACGAACAATCACATACACACACATATATATGTACAACCACACACACACACATATATATATATATATATATATATATATATATATATATATATCAACCACAATTACACACACAAATATACACACAATTACACATATACATGCACAATTACACATATACATGCACATCCTATTTCATACAATTGCACATATAAAAAACGCACTAATACACACACATATATATATATATGTACATACACACATATACATACACATATATACATACACATATACACAAGTACGTACACATACATATATGCAGACAATCACACACACAATATAACCAGGCCCAGATGTTTTACACTAGCGGTTGTTTGCTCATGCCAACCACGCCCCCATTTAGAACGTTATTTTTTTGTTGAAATCACTCCATGACATCGCGGTGTTGTCGAGCAAAATAATCGAAATGAACAAAACTATCTTAACGCCATTTTCCTGTAACTGGGGTCTGCCGCGTGGTGACTTACAGGACTGGAGAATAAAGGCCGCTTGTCCAGTGCAATCGCCATGAAGTTTTGGGGTCTGAGTTTTTAATTCACCCTGGATATTTTAAAAAAAAAAATGTCTGACCCTACAGAGATTCGAACCCGCGTTTTCTTAGTTTGGAACCCGACAAGTTTTCGATTCGGCCAACCGATATCCAGGCAAAATAAAGATGGGATTAAAACGAATAATAAATTGTACGATTGTACATTTACAAGTTTTCCACTTTACATCCCCAGCGATAAATTAAAAGAAAAAAAGAATTCACTGGACGCTATAACTCGCACCTGTTACACAAACGACCGGTTCAGTTCCTGGTGAAAGTTCAAGGTCAAGAAATCTCAAAGCGTTTCTGCTTGTATGTAGAAGGTAATTCTTTGTACAGAGTTTCGCAGCAGATGGCAATCTGATCATCAGAAGAGGGCCCGTTGAGCAAGTGCTTCGACCCTTTAGATTCTTGACACTCTAGTGGAGGTGGACCCGCCTGGGTCATGACTTCCAGGCGTCGACTTCCTGCTGCATTGCCTCTAAGGCTTACACGGGATGTTCGGTATAAAATAACTACACTTAATACACAAAACATTCGAAAATAGTTGTGACACAGAAGTACTGTTTCCATCCCAATATCTTTTGTTCCCTGGCCAAACGACGGGCACCTATTTTTTTTTTAATGGGCGTTGACCATTTCATATGTCGTTTTCTTAGCATTTGCATCAAGCATGAAAAGCAAGAACTAATTGATGGTAGTAAACGAACATAAAATACCACACTTTTCTGACAATCTGACCTATAAAAGGTACAAAAGTCAATACCACACATTTATTACCTAAACGGCGCTAATCATTTCACATTTCAGTTGAATTAATCTATTTTTAACATTAGTGTAACCCATTGCACATTCAGTAGTGCTGATATGAATGTACCATTCAGTAAAACATAGTTCAAAAAGGTCATTTACTTTAAGAAATATGTTCGATGACTGTTGAAAAGGTAGTACGTCTTTTACATTTTAATTTTAACCAAATAAAGCACGCTGTGTGATAATATTGTTTGCCGTGTATTTACATATGGGCTGATGACAATTATCAATAAATAAATATTGCCAATGGACACTTCTGAGGCTGTAGACAAACAAATAAGGACAATGCATATTTACAGCATTCGGGAAGATTCACAAACAAACAAGAGAAAAAAGCAGATAGCAATACACGGCCCGAAATAGGATAGATTCCGTACTCCACTACTGAACGCCTGGCCACCACAGGCCTTGATTTTAGCATACTGCCAGCTAAGCAACATTACAAAAAGTTTGCTATCACTTGCGACGTGTTTCATGCATGTGTCACCTCGTAATCAGAGCATAAAGTTACGGCAACAATTCGGACATATAGTTATAGACAATATCTCTATTGCCCATCCGCGATTTGTTGGCGAGTAGTGCACATTTCCTGACAAGAAAAGACAACAAACAAATATTTTTCAGAGAGGCTAAGAATTAAAAGGGACGATCTGAAATATGCATGGATTAGATATGTCAATGGCATAGATAAGTATGATATCATGAATGACATAGATAAGTATGATATCATGCATGAAGTCATGCTAGAGTAGTCAGATGATGGGAATTCAAATAAGAGACATAACGGCTGTTTGTCTCTGATATTTTAATTGTCTCGCTCATTTGCACGTTTTAGAAATATAATCTATATATTATTATTCTACTGATGAAAAGTACAATAGGACAACAGACAAGAAAATCACTGGAGTCTGTAGAAATGTGGTTTTACAGAAGTATGTTGAGAATACCATGGACAGCTAAGAAGAGTAATGGAAACGTTCTGAAAGAGGTCAAAGTAAAAAGAGAGCTAATTTCCAATATTAGGAAGAAACAATCATCATTTTTTGGCCATGTCATGAGAAGAGAACAACTGGAATATATTGTAACAATTTTGTACATTAGGTGCAGTTGTATTAGACTATCTATATCAATAGACCCCATGGACACAGCGGTCCTCACAACTTTAGATGCTGCAGTATTAGATCATCTATATCAATAGACCCCCATGGACACAGCGGTCCTCACAACTTTAGATGCTGCAGTATTAGATCATCTATATCAATAGACCCCATCGATACAGCGGTCCTCACAACTTTAGATGCTGCTGTATTAGATCATCTATATCAATAGACCCCATGGACACAGCGGTCCTCACAACTTTAGATGCTGCTGTATTGGATCATCTATATCGATAGACCCCATGGACACAGCGGTCCTCACAACTTTAGATGCTGCTGTATTGGATCATCTATATCGATAGACCCCATGGACACAGCGGTCCTCACAACTTTAGATGCTGCTGTATTGGATCATCTATATCGATAGACCCCATGGACACAGCGGTCCTCACAACTTTAGATGCTGCTGTATTGGATCATCTATATCAATAGACCCCATGGACACAGTGGTCCTCACAACTTTAGATGCTGCAGTATTGGATCATCTATATCAAAAGCGCTCATGGACACAGCGGTCCTCACAACTTTAGATGCTGCAGTATTGGATCATCTATATCAAAAGCGCACATGGATACAGCGGTCCTCACAACTTTAGCCAGTCTATTTTCACGTGAAATGTTACCAACGTGCCAACAGGGCAGATGATGTGTCGTTGCAACTGTTGGTTGCTGACAAGCCTTGGCGAAAGCAATTCGCTTGAGTCTATTTATTTTTAAACCGGATCGTGTCTTGTCTATCCACGCGTGCTGTCAGGTGTTGTGATGAACTGAAATTTGTATTTTGTGTTTGGTGTGTGTCGTTGACCCTGCTGAATTTGTGTGATATCGCATATCTATCTGATTTCTGGTCTTCCACATGCCGTGAAGCCAAGTGGATGATTAGTACTTCCTCTCTGAACAAGTAACTTGTTACCTCCTCTGTTAACTACTGACTTGTTACCTCCTCTGTTAACTACTGACTTGTTACCTCCTCTGTTAACCACAAAATTATTACCTCCTCTGTTAACTACTGACCTGTTACCTCCTCTGTTAACTACTGACTTGTTACCTCCTCTGTTAACTACTGACGTGTTACCTCCCCTGTTAACTACTGACATGTTACTTCCTCTGTTAACTACTGACTTGTTACCTCCTCTGTTAACTACTGACTTGTTTCCTTCCCCTGTTAACTACTGACTTGTTATCTCCTCTGTTAACTACTGACTTGTTACCTCCACTGTTAACTACTGACTTGTTACCTCCTCTGTTAACTACTGACTTGTTTCTTCCTCTGTTAACTACTGACCTATTACCTCCTTTGTTAACTACTGACTTGTTACCTCCTCTGTTAACTACTGACCTGTTTATCGCCTCTGTTAACTACTGACTTGTTGCCTCCTCTGTTAACCACCGCCTTGTTATTTCATCTGTTAACTACTGACTTGTTACCTCCTCTGTTAACCACCGCCTTGTTATTTCCTCTGTTAACTACTGACTTGTTGCCTCCTCTGTTAACCACCGCCTTGTTATTTCCTCTGTTAACTACTGACTTGTTGCCTCCTCTGTTAACCACCGCCTTGTTACCTCCTCTATTAACTACCGACTTGCTTCTCTACATTTGTCTTTCCTCCAAAGATCATTGCATAACATTTCTTAAGGCTTTTTCTTATTTCTTCTTTGTACTAGTGCGACAACCATCCAGATCCAGCTTCCACCTATTATCTCTGCGTGCATTATATCACATGTATGTTACAATATTTACCGAAGCTGTAAAGTAAATGTTTTAATCGCTAGGAAAATAACATCCAATATGAAACACCAACAATAAACATGAAAAAAAAAACGAATAAGGAATAATCAAGAGCAAATATTAAATATACAGTTCAGAAAAAAATTAACCCCAATATCTATTTTTATCAAATTACTTGAACAGCTATAAATAAAAACAGGATAACATGTGTTACCTGCAACCCGGATGTAAAGTAAGAAACAGGGAATTTGAAGATTACGGTAAAAACATTGAAAACAACACCTGCACGTAAACATGAACTTGTTAACGGGCAGCAAAACACAGGGAATGTGCATTCAGACATAACATTGGGGCTGGAGAGGGAAATCAGTCAAAACAATATTAATCATAATTAACATGTCAAATTCGAGTGAAATATAAGACGTCAACAAATATTGTCCATTTGTATCTATCTTAGAGACGTCATATCATGTTCTATTCAGGCACTGAGCTTTTTGTGTTATGTGTTTGTGAGTGCTCGTGCATGTGTTTTATGAGCGTGTGTGCATATGCTTGTGTATACAAACTGTGTTTATGTGTGTGTGTGCGTTGTTTGCGTATTTGTATATTTTTTGGTTGTTCTTCACTGTTCACAGAATTTACATCGCAGTTTCTTTTACTTTTTCTTTCTGTTATGACCTTTCGGGCGTCAAGGGAGGTATCACAGCACTCCAGACAAGCTCACATGTGCTTAGTCGCTTCTAGCACATTTGGTTATGGAAGGCCCCGGTATCACTGCAAACGAATTAAAATCCATAATTGCTCAATCGCCCGTGCCAGCGTAATCATCCGAATTAATATCTCATCTCCCAAACAAAGAAAGGCAACTGTAGTCCCCATCGTAGCAGTCTCAGCACACGCCAAAAGACATAAGGCGAAACCGCGCAGAAAGTGATCACAGCCAGCCAACTGTTCCCTGTCATACGATATCATCGTTCATCGTAAACAATTGGAATATCGAAACATGATCAAAACGGATGAGACATACAGCTCACGGTGTGCACAGAGCACTTAACTCAGTAGCTCCTGCAATAAGCCGGACTTGGAATATGAGGAAGCTGCAAGAAGGAACACTTTTCAGACATAGCCTTCAATTGTTCCCGCCGCTTATCCACCATATACCGGGAGTTCACGTCCTCTTGAAAATGATGATCGTCACATTTTTTAAAAAATGTATAGCGCTTGATGGTGTTAGGCCATCGTTATTGACTCCAATGCCGAACATATAGACACACAGTTAGTCGTCAGATTATCCCCGTCGGACATCAAACAACAGACCGTACGATCAGCGTACGGTCGGTCTAGGGATATACGATGAACCATTCTTCTAGCACATCATGCATCAGAAGTATGTGCACATTTATATCTGAAGCAGCTAGCTGGAAGTGTCGACGCCTGCAACTTACACACGAGCTCGCCGTGAAACTACAGGAGCCCTGACCACGGTCAGTAGAGAGACGAATATAGCGACTACCACCTGCCACGCACGTTATACAAGGTCACTGAGATGGTTCGGGTCAAGGTATTCGCCCGCACTACGGAGTTCGTACATCTGATCTGAAGCCATCCTCGGTGGTTTTACTAGTGTGTGGCGAGCGTGTTTCACATTGGGGAACCGTGCTGAGGGTATCTGAACCACTGTGGAATTGTCGTCATGCAATGAAGATTATCTGTCGACACTATATATATATATATAACCTATATATATATAACACTATATATATGGTATATATATATATATATATATATATATATATATATATATATCATACGCGCAATATTTCTATATGGTGCAGAAACATGGACATTAAACAAGAAAACAGAACAGAGAATTGAAGCCTTTGAAATATGGATACATAGAAGAATAGGTAGAATTTTATGGAAAGAAAAGAAAAGATGAAGTCTTAAAACAACTAAAAATGAAAAGAGAAATACTAAACACAACTCAAACAAAACAAATGCTATTTTTGAGCCATGTTAAAAAACACGACAGCCTACTAAAAGTAATCTTGGATGGGAAAATACAATGTAAAAAAAGCAGAGGCAGACCAAGACTAAACATGGCTGAGTAACATCAAAAGATGGATAAATCAGCCTATGACAACCTGCACCATCAAAGCAAGAGACAGAGCAGAATGGCGCTCCATGGTAGCCAACCTTCGTTGTGGAGATGGCACCCGATGATGATGATGATGATGATATATATATCTGTTATGATATATATCATCACACATAATATATATTACATTATTATATATACACACACATACACACATAACGCAGCAGCTTCTAAACTAGAGTATAAAGATATGCAAAACAATAAGCAATGTTTAAAAAAATACACTCGCATTTGATTATAAAACATTTACAATAAAACTGTTATTTGGTGCATTTGACGATCAACCCAGGACAAGGGTTAAAAAAAAAAACCCACTTTTTTCGATTGTTTGTATAAAAACAGTTGTATAAAAAAATTATTTTAAAAATTATTATAGCAACAAGAAATGAGACCAACATAGACAGAATGTGTGCTTCAAGATCGAAACGAGATAACAATTGAGGGCATATGCTATTCTCAAGAATCGATTACTTGGTGAGTACTGGTGATGTTGGTTGTGATGATAGTGGAACACGCTGAGACAAGTAAGTGATCGGGCACAACAAGAATCTACTCGTATAAGTATCGACTCCGTCCAGGATCGATTTTCAAGACTACAGCTATTTATAGCACTTCTTCGCTTTCAAAACAAGATGTCAGAAGCATGACGTATGCAATGTTGTAGTAAAGTAAACTATATTCTTAACCAAAATATAGTTTTGTGATTTCGGATAATTAACGACGAGAGCATGACGAATTACATAACAAATGTTTTTTTTTTAGTACAATCATGTTATTTGATTCAAAATGGCAATATGCAACACGCTATTTCTGACAACACTGTCGGAGCAAGTCAAACAAAGACGTTAAAAGCGAAAACACGAAACAAAAAGTGCAACATCTTAAGTGTAGAGTAGGTAGTGACCATATAGACGAACAAAGGGCAGACCAGTGCTGAGATATAAGGATGTTTTCGGGGCTTCTTTGAGTAAATTCCCTATTAGTGAAAGAAACTGAAAATGACTGGCATCAGATCATATCACATGGAGATAAACAATACAATAAACAGCACAACAACATTTTAGGGAGCATTGACGTTAGATTAAAAAGACAAAAGACGCGGGAGAAAGGAGATGACGCCGGGCACAACTGCACCTTTTCATTCTGCGGTGGAATCTGATTATCCAATGTTGGCAAGTTCCGCCACGAGAGAAGAAGCTGCTCAGTAAAACAGCATCCAGCAGAGACACTAATATATTACCTAACTACTGACAAATCTTGGGAGACTCAGTGGTTAGTGAACTGGACCACAAAGGACATGAGGTAGGGTTCGATCCCAACATACGGCTTCCGGGTTCACCCAGCCTTAAATGGGTACGGGGTTTTTTTCAGGGAAATTAAAGCGGCACGGGCTTAACACCGACCGCATTACCCAAAAAAGTATGTGCCGAAGGTCTATAAAAATTATGGTCACTAACACCACGCCACTTGGCGTGACGGGGCTCTTTACTTTACTTACTGACAAATCATGATTGCTTGCTATCAATCGTCTGTCAATACGCAAAAGGCCATATAAACGATGAAATGTACACAAACACATTAAAAGACCTAAGTAATGATTTCCAGCTTCATCAGCCTTCTACGACTGAACGCTCACAAAATGTTCAGCACAAAATATATCAATGAGATTAGTCTGCAGGAAAATTATGATTGAATCTATCGCCCATACCTCACAAGAGATATTTAAGTTTAAAGATTATTGAATTCATATGGGTCTTTACCTAAACAGATAAAAAAAAATATTAACGGTCATAACACAAAGTAGGACTTTTCCAACAAACACTTCTAAAATAAATGGAATAGTATTAAAACAGGTCAATAAATCCAAGTAACTCATGATCATGAGTAAAACTCATCAACTCATGAGTAAAACTCATCACATTACTATGATGAGTCATCATCATCGAGTGCCGTCTCAGCAACGAAGGTTGGCTACCATGGATCGTCATTATTGATCCACACAGTATTTCTATTAGTTCATTATTGATTCATAAAATATTTTGATTGGTTCATTATTGATTCACAAACTATTTTGATTTGTATTCATTATTGATTCACAAACTATTTTGATTTGTATTCATTATTGATTCACAAAGTAAGTACGTATGTCCATGTACTCAATGTCAAATATATAAAAATCGCATTTTCACTCTGTTTCTTGCTTTGATGGTGCAGGTTATCATAGAGTGACTTGTCCATCTTTTGATGTTACTCGTCCATGTTAGTCTTGGTCTGCCTCTGCCTCTTTTACCTTGTATTTTCCTTTCCAATATTACTTTTAGTAGGCTGTTGTGCCTTTTAATGTGCCCCCAAAATGTCATTTGTCTTGTCTTAATTGTATTTAGTAGTTCTCTTTTTATTTTTAGTTGTTTTAAAACTTCATCGTTTGTTTTCTTTTCTTTCCATCCAATTCTACCAATTCTTCTATAAGTCCACATTTCAAAGGCTTAAATTTTCTGTTCTGTTTTCTTGTCTAATGTCCGTGTTTCTGCACCATACAGGAATATTGAGAAGATCTAACATTTTGTTATTCTTAGTTTCAGCCCTACTGTTATTTGTTTTGATGTTAATATATTTTTCATGGCATTAAAATTACTTTTTGCCGTACCTATTCTTTTTTTTTAAATTTCAATTTCACATTTTCCATCATTGGTTATAGTATGTCCAAGGTAGTTGTAGCTCTGAACTGTCTCCAGATGTATTCCTTCAACTGTCATATTTACTTCCAAGTAACTAGGGACGATAATAACATCAGATGATAGATGTCCTTTGTTTCTTGATGTGCAACAGCACAGGCCAAAATATTGATTCAGAAAATGGTAAAAGCATTTGATACAAGCATTTGATACAAGCATCTGATACACGCATTTGATACAAACATTTGATACAAACGTTTGATAAAAGCATTTGATACAAACATTTGATACAAACATTTTATAAAAGCAAATGTCTAATTCAATAGAAGTAAGAGAGAGAGAGAGAGTTCATCGGTGCAATATAGAGCCAATTCTGACCAACGGAAGGAAATAAGTACAGTAAACAAATTAAAAAACGATTAGATGCCATAGAGGTGGAATTTCTCAGAAGAATGTTGAGAGTTCCATGGACAGCAAACCAATCCTCCGTAACCAATCATTTTAAATCTTCTATCCCTTGTTTACTATGCATACCTAATACGTCACTCCTAGAACCTTCTAGATCCTTCTGTCTTAACCCTTTCATCTTGACCCTATCTAGGTCTATTTCTAGGATAACTAACACACCCAGTGTCCTTCATGATTCCACGACTTCCCACTGACTGCACGCCTTCATGTCGGTATACCCGTACACCTATCTATAGTCTATTTCTATCATACCTAGTCCCCCCCCCAAAAAAAAAAAAAAAAAAAAAAATTCTCAGAAGAATGTTGAGAGTTCCATGGACAGTTAAAATGACCAACAAGGAAATTCTCAGGTCAACATAAAAAGTGAGACACAATGAAATATGAGGAAGAAACAACAAACATTTATCGGACACATCATGAGAAGAGGAATGTTCGAATACTTGGTTACACATGGCAAAATACATGGAAAGAGCGATCGCAGATGACAAAGAGAGAAGATACCAGATAGCTTGGTATCATGGCACGGAAAACATTCAACAATATAATTGATAATTTGCAATGTGGACAAACAAATAAAAATAGAAGAAATACCTCTACTAGACGTACAATTTAACATATATCTGGGCAGTAATTTAGGCAAAGAAGGAGGAACAGAAAATGGTACCAAAATAAAGATATCAAAAGCAAGAGGAGCATTTGTTGTACTGGGAAACATATGGAAGCCCAAACAAATTAGGTTAAATACAAAAGTAAATATTTTCAACTCCAATGGTAAGTCAGTATTATTATATGACTGTGAAACGTGGAGAACAACTAAAATGACAATCATGAAGATGCAGACTTTCATTAATGGATGCTTACGCAGAATAAAAGTAAGGAAATGGCAGGACAAAATCACTAACATAGAATTATGGAAATGTACCAGTCAAATATTGGGAGCCGCGATAGCTCAGTGGTTAGTTAACTGGACTACAAAGGATAAGAAGCAGGGTTCGATCCCAACCGAGCGCTTCTAGGTTCACCCAGCTTTTAATGGGTACCGGATTTTTTTCTGAGAAAGTAAAGCGGCACGGGCGTAATACCGACCATAGTACCCAAAAAAGCATGTGCTGAAGGTCTGTAAAATGTATGGTCACTAACACCATATTCCCTATACGCCACTTGGCGTGACGGGGGCACTTTACTTTTTTTTACTACCAGTCAAATACCAGTGGGTAAAGAGATACAGCGAAGACGATGGCGCTGGATACAAAACACACTACGGAAGCGAACTGAGAGTATTACACAACAGGCCCCTTTTTTGGAATCCCCAGAGAAAAAGACAAAAAGGATGACCAAGGAATTCTTGGAGAAGACAGATATAAGCAGAGATGAAGATGATGGGAAAACATGGAACGATCTTAAAAGAATGGCAAGAAACAGAAAGGCTTGGAAATTGTTTGTTGAAGACATATGCTCCACAGGGAGCTGAAAGGTAGAAGAATGTAGACAAAGAATTGTAGAAAGACATGGTCGGCAAACCCCCCAAAATATGGCACATGATGATAAGTGACCATTTTATTTCAACAATCAAATATATTTGGGTCTGCACTACGCCATACCGATTTTTCTCTCCAAGAAAAAAGAAAGTCTGGTACTCATTTAAGCCTGGGTGACACTTGGGGCCGGTCATCTGGGATGAGAGTGAACCAAACCTTGTGTATACAGAAGTGAACAAAATGATAATACGTAGAGCTGAGTAATTATGACACAATTGTGACGTAGCTGTCAATTCTATTAGACTCTTGGAGCATTTTCATATTTTGATGTATTCTCTATAGATCCACAACTTTTTTTTGATCGATTCATTATTTGTTCACAAAGTATTTTTTTTTGCATTCGCCAGCTTTTATCTCTGTCGAAGTCCCTAGAGACTAGGAACTTAATTTTGCGTGTTGATCCGTTTTTTTCCCTGGCAGCCGTGTGCACAGGGGTCTCTCGCCGCACAAGCAGATAACTCCGTCTTCGGAGGAACTCATATTTTTTTCCGTCCATGAGTAATTGATGTTTCAAGTCGGGCCTCGCTGCTGAGACCAGGGGTGCTTGCCGCAGAGAGAAATCATAAATAAAAATCCCAACCGATGCAGCCGGAATTTGAACCCACAACCTCTCTGTCTCGAACCCGGCGTCTTGCTCGAGACCAACCAGTCCCCCACAAAGCATTTTAATTGGTTCATTATTGATTCATAAAGTAATTTGATTGAAACTCATTATTGATCCACACAGTATTTGTATTAGTTCATTATTGATTCATAAAGTATTTTGATTGGTTCATTATTGATTCACAAACTATTTTGATTGGTATTCATTATTGATTCACAAAGTAAGTACGCATGTCCATGTACTTCGGCTCAATGTCTCAAATATATAAATATCGCATTTTCTACGCTGGAGTGATCTCTGAATTGGCCTTTCGTAATGCCCATTTACATCTTCTATTCTCTACTTACTCTTTTTTTTACCACTTCAGGTATACAAGATGATACACAATAATGGTTCTCACTTACCCCGGCAGCCTCAACACAATAATGGTTCTTGCTTACCCCGGCAGCATCAGCCATTGACATTAGATGTTGTTGTTGAGTTTCAGTAATGCTGTTAACAACTTACTCTGGGTCTGCATCGAGCTGTGTTCCACTTCTCTATTTTTTTTAAGTAATTGCAGCAGCAGAATAAACAAGACTAATTTATGTCGCATGGTCTCACATTCTTTCACTACATAAAAAAGCATAAATAATAAACGTAAGACAGATAACAATAGATACCTCCTACTTCCACCCTAATTCAGTGTCATATTAATTACAAACGGGTGTTATCTATTGAGATGCAAAATTGCTCAGGCAAAAGCAACATTCAAATGAGGAAGATACTGTGCAATGCATTTTTGACAACAGAAACGGAAAAAAATATTTCTTACATGTTATGTAGAGCCAGTTTTAACATATGTGAATCATGGACAGGGGACAACATACAAGAAAATCACTAGAGTCTGTAGATATGTGGTTTTACAGAAGAATGTTGAGAATACTATAGACAGCTAAGAAGAGTAATGAAAACGTTCTGGAACAGGCTAAAGCAAAAAAAAGGTGTAGCTAATTGACAATATTAGGAAGAAACAATCACCATTTTTTGACCATGTAATGAGAAGGGAACAACTGAAATATATTGTGACAACTTGGAAAATTGAGGGACGAAGAGATAAAGGTAGGCAAAGAGAGAAGATACAAGATAACTTAAGAGAATGGCTTGGCAGAACGTCAACAACAGAAATGATAAATAACTGCCGAAATCGAAAATTGTGGAGAGACATGATCACATAAGCCAGAATAGAAATGTTTGTGGTGAGTATGTTTGTATTTGTGATGTGTATGTTTGTGTTTGTGACGTGTGTGTTTGTATTTATGACGTGTATGTTTGTGTTTGTGGCGACTAATGCTGTAACACTGAGTAGTGTAACCTGTTTGAGGCGCCTCTCTGCTGATCTATGTCATTTGGGTGAGGGTGCCTACTCAGTACGGTCACTGTCCATGACTTCAACATTACGTGTAAGTTCACACAGAACAGGATAATGTGTTGGTTTACCAAGGAGCAAGTAAAAATAAAGTAAAGTAAAGAGCCCCCCGTCGCGCCAAGTGGCGTGTAGGGAATATGGTGTTAGTGACCATAAATTTTACAGACCTTCGGCACATGATTTTTGGGGTAATGTGGTCGGTATTACGCCCGTGCCGCTCTACTTTCCCAGAAAAAAATCCGGTACCCATTTAAGGCTGGGTGAAGCCGGAAGCCGTCGGTTGGGATCGAACCCTACCTCTTGTCCTTTGTAGTCCAGTTCATTAACCACTGAGCTATCGCGGCTCACCAAGGAGCAAGTGAATAGCGGTAAAACCCAATAAAGAAATGTCAAGTGAATAGCAGTAAAACCCAATAAAGAAAGACCAAGTGAATAGTGGTAAAACCCAATAAAGAAAGACCAAGTGAATAGTGGTAAAACCCAATAAAGAAAGGTCAAGTGAATAGCGGTAAAACCCAATAAAGAAAGACCAAGTGAATAGCGGTAAAATCCAATAAAGAAAGACCAAGTGAATAGTGGTAAAACCCAATAAAGAAAGACCAAGTGAATAGTGGTAAAACCCAATAAAGAAAGACCAAGTGAATAGTGGTAAAACCCAATAAAGAAAGACCAAGTGAATAGCGGTAAAACCCAATAAAGAAAGACCAAGTGAATAGCAGTAAAAGCCAATAAAGAAAGACCAAGTGAATAGTGGTAAAACCCAATAAAGAAAGACCAAGTGAATAGTGGTAAAACCCAATAAAGAAAGACCAAGTGAATAGTGGTAAACCCCAATAAAGAAAGACCAAGTGAATGGTGGTAAAACCCAATAAAGAAAGACCGAGTTTGGTAGCGATGAGACTCCTTGTGTTTTTCGCCCACAAACAAAAAAAAATAAAAAAGTAAAAAACAACAATAACACAGGTGTGCCTGCTATTGAAGTAAATAAACATTAGCTGCTGGTTTGATAGAAACACACATAAAATAGCCGGCTAAATAAAAAACATGACTTCAAAAGAGGCACACAGCAGGATGCATAGATACACAACACGATGTTTGTCTACTATTAGCATAGAGCGACAAAATTCGCTAGCTGGATGGGTCTAAATAAATAAAAGAGTAGAAATACCAATGCAGGAAATTTACTGATAGAGTTCTTTGATTCAAATACACTTTTAATATGCCATTTGTCTTGATTGGTAATTAAAACGTTATGATTCTTATATTTGATTTTTGGTCTACTGTCTAGTGTTTTCACATGATTTCATTGACTTGTTTTACCTTGAAAGTATATTCAGAACTATATAGATCTACTTCATGATGTTCCTTATTACAATTATCATCACCGAGTGCAGTCTCCACTTCGAAGGTTGGCTACAATGGTCTCTTGCTTTGATAGTGCAGATTGTCATAGACTGACTAGTCCATCTTTTAATGTTACTCGTCCATGTTAGTCTTGGTCTGCCTCTGCCTCTTTTACCTTGTATTTTCCCCTTCCAAGATTACTTTTAGTACACTGTGTCTTTTAAAAAAGAGAAAGTAAAGAACCCCGTCACGCCAAGTGGCGTATAGGGAATGTGGTGTTAGTGATCATAATTTTTTTTATAGACCTTCGGCACATGATTTGGGGATAATGTGGTCGGTATTATGCCCATGCCACTTTACTTTTCCACAAAAAAGTGAGTACCCATTTAAGGCTGTGTGAACCCGGAAGCCGTCGGTCAGGATCGAACCCGATCTTTTGTCCTTTGTAGTTCAGTTCACTAACCACTGAGCTATCACGGCTCCCGCTGTATCTTTTAACATGCCCCAAAAGTTTCATTTGTCTTGTTTGAATTGTGTTTAGTAGTTATCTTTTCATATTTAGCTGTTCCAGGATTTCATTGTTTGTTTTCTTTTCTTTCTTGCTATTCTTCTACAAATCCACATTGCAAAGGCTTCGATTTTCTGTTCTGTTTTCTTGTTTAATGTCCATGTTTCTACGCCATACAAGAATGCTGAGAACATTTTGGTATTCTTAATTTTAGCCCCGATGTTATTTGTTTTCATGTTAGTAAATTTTTTCATGGCATTAAAATTACTTTTTCATTCCTATAGTGTTATCACTGCATTATCATTACAATATATACACAATTATATTTTAAGTTAGCACATTTTGATAAATAGTGCACATATCGCATATCATCATCATCATCATCATCATCATCATCATCATCATCAAGTACCGGGCCTGCTGGCGTAGATGATCATGTCTCTCCACAACTTTCGATCTCGGCAGCTATTTATCATTTCTGTTGTTGACCTTCTGCCAAGCCATTCTCTTAAGCTGTCTGTTATTTTTTCTCTTTGCTTCCCTCTATCTCTTCATATCGCATATACATTATGATAAAATCTGCGACCAATAATAGAGTTCATGAAACATTAGTTAAGAACAAACCACACAGCGATCAATAAACACTATGAAAACAACAGACACAGAGGAGTTCCTTGGATTGGATGGGCGACAGATAAACAGATGGACAGACGGAATGCTTGAAACACTGGAAAAGTGACAGCAGAAGTCAAACAAAGAGAAACAACTATTTCTTCTGTCGATGCTAGAAACGAAATGATGAAAAAGAAAGAAGACAAGGCTGAAAGAAGAGTGATGCTGAAAGAAGACTGTTACTGAAAGAAGACTGATGCTGAAAGATAACGATGCTGAAAGATGACGATGCTGAAAGAAGACTGATGCTGATGAAAGACGACCGATGCTGAAAGAAGACTGTTACTGAAAGAAGACTGATGCTGAAAGATAACGATGCTGAAAGAAGACGGATGCTGAAAGAAGACTGATGCTGAAAGAAGACAATGCTGAAAGAAGACTATGCTGAAAGAAGACTGATGCTGAAAGAAGACAATGCTGAAAGAAGACAATGCTGAAAGAAGACAATGCTGAAAGAAGACTAATGCTGAAAGAAGACAATGCTGAAAGAAGACTGATGCTGAAAGAAGACAATGCTGAAAGAAGACTATGCTGAAAGAAGACTGATGCTGAAAGAAGACGATGCTGAAAGAAGACAATGCTGAAAGAAGACTAATGCTGAAAGAAGACAATGCTGAAAGAAGACTGATACTGATAGAAGACTGATGTTGAAACAAGACAATGCTGAAAGAAGAATGGTGCTGAAAGAAGGCAATGCTGAAAGAAGACTGATACTGAAAGAAGCAATGCTGAAAGTAGACGAAGCTGAAAGATGACTTATGCTGAAAGTTCACCGATGCTGAAAGAAGACTATGCTGAAAGAAGACAATGCTGAAATAAGACTAATGCTGAGCGAAGACTGATGCTGAAAGAAGACAATGCTGAAAAAAGACTGATGCTGAAACAAGACAATGCTGAAAGAAGAATGATGCTGAAAGAAGACAATGCTGAAAGAAGACTGATGCTGAAAGATGACAATGCTGAAAGAAAACCGATACTGAACGAAGACTGATGCTGAAAGATGACCGATGCTGAAAGATGACCGATGCTGAAAGATGACGATGCTGAAAGAAGACCGATGCTGAAAGAAGACTGACGCTGAAAGAAGACCGATGCTGAAAGATGACGATGCTGAAAGAAGACCGATGCTGAAAGATGACGATGCTGAAAGAAGACTGATGCTGAAAGATAACGATGCTGAAAGATAACGATGCTGAAAGAAGACGATGCTGAAATCAGACGATGCTGAAAGAAGACGATGCTGAAAGAAGACCGATGCTGAAAGATGACGATGCTGAAAGAAGACAATGCTGAAAGAAGACCGATGCTGAAAGATGACGATGCTGAAAGAAGACGATGCTGAAAGAAGACGATGCTGAAAGAAGACTGATGCTGAAAGATAACGATGCTGAAAGAAGACTGATGCTGAAAGATAACAATGCTGAAAGAAGACTGATGCTGAAAGAAGACAATGCTGAAAGAAGACCGATGCTGAAAGAAGACGATGCTGAAAGAAGACTGATGCTGAAAGAAGACCGATGCTGAAAGATGACGATGCTGAAAGAAGACAATGCTGAAAGAAGACCGATGCTGAAAGAAGACGATGCTGAAAGAAGACTGATGCTGAAAGATAACGATGCTGAAAGAAGACTGATGCTGAAAGATAACAATGCTGAAAGAAGACTGATGCTGAAAGATAACGATGCTGAAAGAAGACGATGCTGATAAAAGACGATGATGAAATAAGACGATGCTGAAGGAAGACAATGCTGAAAGAAGACAATGCTGAAAGAAGACGATGCTGAAAGATGACGATGCTGAAAGATGACGATGCTGAAAGATGACGATGCTGAAAGATGACGATGCTGAAAGAAGACGATGCTGAAAGAAGACGATGCTGAAAGAAGACGATGCTTTTGAATAATGTGACGAAATGTAAAATAAGGTGGAACTGGCAAGTACTTTATTCTTCGAGGCTGGCTTAATTTTGCTTTCTCAAAACAAAAAATAAAAATAACAAAACTGACATTTTCTTCAAAAGTGATGATGAGACATCAAAGATTGGGCATGTTGATTTCACTGAGCCTCGCCGAGCTGTGAATGGAGAAGAGGGAGATTGTCGCTGCAGTCGTCAGTGTCTTATTAGTGAAAGGACGCGAGATAAAGAGAGACATACAGAGAGAGAGAGAGAGACAGAGACAGAGAGACAGACAAACATCGAGACAGGATATATGGTGATGTACCAGCCTTGGTCTGACGAGTGCTGTCAGACAGAGAGACAGACAGAAACAGACACAGAGAGAAACAGACACACAGAGAGACAGACTGAGAGACAGACAGAGAGAGACAGACACAGATTGACAGACACAGAGAGAGACAGACAGAGACAAACAGAGACAGACTGAAAAACAGATAGACAGAGACAGACAGAGAGAGGCAGACACAGAAAGAGACAGAGAGAGACAGACAGAGAGAGGCAGAGAGACAGAGAGAGACAGAGAGACAGACAGAGAGAAAGACAGAGACAGACAGACAGAGACACAGAGAGACAGACAGAAAGAGAAGGAGAGACAGAGAAAGAGACATATAAAAGAGAGAGACAGACAGAGAGAGTGACAGAGAGAGACACAGAAAGAGACAGAGAGAAACAGACAGATAGAGAGAGACAGAAAAAGACAGACAGAGGTAGAGACAGAAAAATAGGCGGAAAGATAGAAAGACAGATGACAAACAGATGGTAAACAAAGAAATAAAGAGAGCGAGAGAGAGATAGACAGAAACGAAAGAAAGAGGCAGAGAGAGACAAGTAAAACCAGAGGGATACATGAAGAGACAGAGAGAGATGGACAGAGAGAGAGAGAGAGAGAGGAGAGAGGGGTGGGGTGGGGGTGAAGTACTAGCAGCTAGTGATCCGATACTTGATCTATTATAACAATGTCAACTGCTAATTTACGAGATCCGACTTGACGCAATAATTGTAATGTCGATAACAGAAGATAATAAAACGCATTGTTAAAGTGTTGACAACCGAAATAATATTTCTTATGTTCTGTTTTGCTCCGACCATCATCATCATTATCACTATCAAGTAACCTTTCCAGAACTAGACGAACTACATTCTAAAAGTTTCTTCTTGTCTAGTTATGCTACATTCTACACGTGCTGAATGTAATCTGTAATTAAGGCTTGATACCTTTAATACTTATGGGAGCCGCGATAGCTCAGTGGTTAGTGAACTGGACTACAAAGGACAAGAGTTAGGGTTCGATCCCAACCGACGGCTTCCGGTTCACTCAGCCTTTAATGGGTACCGAATTTTTTTCTGGGAAAGTAATGCAGCACAGGCATAATGCAGACCACATTACCCCAAAATCATGTGCCGAGTGTCTGTAAAATTTATGGTCACTAACACCATATTCCCTATACGCCACTTGGCGTGACGGGGGTACTTTACTTTACTACGTTTAATACTTTGTCTTGTACGGGGAAATTAAAGAGAGGACAGGTTGGCTAGCTGCGCTATCGTTGAAGACGGTCAACCAATGGATTGGACGGACATCATTATTGCCCTCCGAGATATGGGTAGACAGGACTTTGATAACCATGAGTCCACGTCACTCTTTCGGTTGAAAGAGATCGGAGTTAAGATGGGCACGGTCAGAAACGAGAAACGTTGTGGGTGTATAAGACTTATCAACCAATCCAGAACTGGAGTCGTCAGTCGCTGGATACCTCGGGAATTGCTGAGGAGGGGATCAGAGTACCTATGGACATATTCGTAGTGCAATGATGATGACCACCAAGTAACTGAATAACGTTTAATACAATGTTTTATCTTAACAGCCTACATTCATTTTAACTTGAGAATTATAATCTCAATCTCGTGAACAGCAAGGGAGAAATTCAATGAATTCAAAACAAAACGATACAGAAAAAATCATTAAGATACCTTGGATAATGATTAAGAGTAATGAAGACATATTCTTCGTCTTCTTTTTTCTTTTCACTGATACCTAAAAGGTGTCGTGGTTTATACCATTTGTCGTTCTTGAGCTGCTCGAACTGACTGAATTAGTGATTTTCCGTTGTTGTTACATGTCTCTGTCACCGCATCTTTCCATCTTCTTCTGGGTCTTCCTCTTGGTCTTTTTCCATGCATTCTCGAGAAGAACGCCCTTGATGGTGATTGGTGAGGGTTCAAACCATTTAAGTTGTTGCTGTTCTATATATTCTTGGAAGGGTTTAGTTCCTATCATTTTTCTTATGGTTTCATTTGGTATTCTATCTCTTCTTGCGTTGTGTGTTACTTTTCTCAAGCATCGCATCTCACATGTATTTATCTTTCTTAAATGGGATTTAGAAAGGGTCCATGTTTGACTTTCCTAGCACAAAGTTGGTATGAAAATGCTATTTATTATTTGTTCTTTAGCTGGCATAGAAATGTTTTGATGTCTTAGCAATGGTGAAAGCTGGTATGTGACAGCATTTGCTTTTTGTATTTTCATGTCAATGTTATACATCTTCTGTGAACATTGTGCATAAATACTTGAATTCCTCTACTTGTTTTATTTCTTTATCTTTCATCTTAATGTTTAATGGGTGTTTAATTTGTTTATTCTTATAGCCTCTGTTTTTGCTGTGCTCATTTTCATACTGTAGTTTGTGCAGCTTTTATCTAGAGATGTTAAATGTTGTTGTAGCAGGTTTTCATCCTCATATATTAGGCATTGGTCATCTGCGAAGAGTAGCTCGTTGATGTTGGAGTTTTCTACCTCTATGTTATTATTTGATTTTTCCTTATTGTTGGTTGTTTCCTGATTTATTTTGTCCATATATATGATGAAGAGGAGTGGTGAGAGGACGCATCCTTGTCTTACACCTGCTGTAACCTGAAACCATTCTAACAGACCTTCCGATGTTCTAACGGCACTTTGACTGTTTTTATATAATGCCATTATATTATATAGTAGTTGTCCTGCTACACCGTAGGTTTCAAGAGTTTGCCAAAGTTTGTTCCTGTCCACACGATCAAAGGCTTTTTTCCTGATCTATAAACACTATATTTAGGCTTCTGTCATATTCTATTGTTTTATCACATAGTTGTATCAAAGTAAATATAGCATCAGTACAGCTTTTGCCTTTTCTGAATCCGAATTGATTATTACTTAATTGGGGTTCTATTATGTATCTTACTCTCCTCTCCAATATTTTAGCATACATTTTACCAACTTGACTCAATAGGGATATTCCTCTGTACATTTCACACTCCCTTTTATTAAGACATATTAAAAGACTTAAACATTAAAAGTAACTGGCTTATAAAACACCTTTCTACACAGGAAATGAAAACACTATGGCTACGTGGGGCTAGAAAGAATAATAATGGAAAACATGGTTCCTGGATGGGAGCCGCAATAGCTCAGTGGTTAGTGAACTGGACTACAAAGGACAAGATGTAGGGTTCGATCCCAATCGATGGCTTTCGAGTTCACCAGCCTTTAATAGGTACCGGATTTTTTTTCTGGGAAAGTAAAGCGGCACGGGCGTAATACTGACCACATTACCCCAAAATTCATGTGCCAAAGGTTTGTAAAAATTTCTGATCACTAACACTATATTCCCTATACGCCACTTGGCGTGACGGGGCTACTTTACTTTTTTTTACATGGTTCCTGGACGACGCATCAGGTACAGACAAAGAAGAAGATGGGTTCAATGCATCAAGGAAAACTAGAAAATGACAACAGAATAAGTTGGAGATCAGGTTAGAGCCAGAGATTCTTTCAGATGGCTGTGGTGAATGCACCGTTCTATGGGAGATCTGGTTTAAGACATATATTCTTTCAGACGAGATGTTGTGAATGCACCGTTCTGTGGGAGATCTGGTTAGAGACAGAGATTCTTTCAGACGGGATGTGGTGAATGCACCGTTCTGTGGGAGATTTGGTCAGAGACATAGATTCTTTCAGACGGGATGTGGTAAATGCACCATTCTGTGGGAGATCTGGTTTAAGACATAGATTCTTTCAGACGAGATGTGGTGAATGCACCGTTCTGTGGGAGATCTGGTTTAAGACATAGATTCTTTCAGACGGGATGTGGTGAATGCGCCATTCTGTGGGAGATTTGGTCAGAGACAGAGATTCTGTCAGACGGGCTGTGGTGAATGTGCTGTTCTGCAAAGGACATATAAAATGATGATGATGATGATGATGATTCATTTTTACGTATTTTATGTTAATGCCTTCATACAATGTGACACCTACACGTTTATTTAATTTTATAGACACCTTTCTTGCCAGCAAACTTTCTGTTGTTTCCAATAATTATGAGCTGAAGAAGGCCAGTGCTTTCTCTCACAGTCATAATCTCCATATGAACAGAAATGTCACAAAATGTGCAGTGCATGGACTGAAAGCAGTCAGTGATTCATAGTTTTCTTCTACCGTTAAAGTAGACGAGAAAGAGCTGACAATATCTTTTTCCACCTCTGTGCAGTGGTCTCAGAAATTGATAACTCGGCCTGCTTAAAGGGTTAGTATCGGAAAGGAAAGTCAAATATGGTTGGCAAAAATGTGCATCTGCTGTCGGATATGTTGCACCGATATGTGTAAATATTACAGGTTGCTGTAAACTACGGTGCAGTACAATAAATATCCTTTAAGGGCACACAAGAAAAAAAGAAAGAAAGAAAGAAAGAAAGAAGAGAAAAAAGAAATAAATAAAGAAAGAAAGAAAGAAAGAAAGAAAGAAAGAAAGAAAGAAAGAAAGAAAGAAAGAAAGAAAGAAAGAAAGAAAGAAAGAAAGAAAGAAAGAAAGAAAGAAAGAAAGAAAGAAAGTCGATGAATCTTGTACACATTTTTTTCCTAATGGATTACTTGATGATTGTGTACTGGGATCGAACCCCCACCAACTGCAGCGCGCCGCAGACATACTGTTCATTTAAAATTCACTAAAAACGCTAAAAGTACCAACACAACACGTAAATACAACATAAAGAAATACTGACAAGCGCTAAATTATTTTATAAATATATGCACTCACGGGGGTAAAAAAAAAAACCCAACATAATACGTGCTCAAAATAAGCCACGAGATCTGTCAAATATGAAATTATAATGTCCATAAACTCTCGTCTGTAAGACATGAAACAATTATCTATATCTGACGGACGTTCAAGGGCTGTGTCATTACATGCTAATGGGGAAATAATGAGGACTTTCTTAAAAATGAGGGATTGTGTGTAGCAAAAAGAGAGAATGGATCAATAGAGTGATTTAAGTTTCCAAGAGAAAAGAATGATCCATCATAGAGGGCGCACGAGTCGTTATTTAAATTCGTTAAAAATGTCCACAGCAGGTAGTAGGATGGATGGAAAGCTACTTTATGATATAGCAGTGTGGGATCGTTACACGATTGCGTTTCACTGTGCTGTGCAGTAAGAGATCCACTGCAACTGTCTTTAACATGCAGTTCTTTTCAATTATTTTTTTAGGCTTTTGATAACTAAAAGAAATTTAATTAAATTAAACAATGGGATTGGATGTATTATTGAGAGAGAGAGAGAGAGATAATTAGATAGATAAAGAGAGAGAGAGAGAGAGAGAGATACAGAGAGAGATTACACTAAATATAATGTATAGTGATAACAAGAAGAGGTTACTAACCTACAGGGAAAAAACGTGATAGGGGGTTATAAGTAAATGTAAATAGTGCGGTTAAACGAATAAAAATAAAAGATAACAAAGATAAATAGTAGTAATAAGAAGAGAGAAGGCAATTAAACTACAAGGAGAAATCGGAATAATATAATCTATAGAGAGAAAATGTAATAATAAGAGAGAAGGTAACTGATAAGGTAAAAAAAACTATAGGTATAGAGGGCATTAACAAGAAGAGAGAAGGTACAAAAAAAAACTATAGGTAGAGAGGGTATCAACAAGAAGAGAGAAGGTAAATAAACTATTGTTAAGAGGGTATTAACAAAAAGAGAGAAGGTAAAAAAGTATAGGTAGAGAGGGTATTAACAAGAAGAGAGAAGGTAAAAAACTATAGGTAGAGAGGGTATCAACAAGAAAAGAGAAGGTAAATAAACTATTGTTAAGAGGGTATTAACAAGAAGAGAGAAGGTAAAAAAGTATAGGTAGAGAGGGTATTAACAAGAAGAGACAAGGTAACTAAACTATGGGTAGAGAGAGTATTAACAATAAGAGATAAGGTAAAAAAAACTATAGGTAGAGAGGGTATTAACAAGAAGAGAGAAGGTAAAAAAAACTATAGGTAGAGAGGGTATTAACAAGAAGAGAGAAGGTAAATAGACTATTGGTAAAGAGAGTATTAACAAGAAGAGAGAAGGTAAAAAAAAGTATAGGTAGAGAGGGTATTAAGAGAGTTCATCGATGCTATAGAACCAATTCTGACCTATGGAAGCGAATCATGGACAATAGACAAACAAATGAAAAGACGATTAGAGGCCACAGAGATGGGATTTCTCAGAAGAATGTTGGAAGTTCACTGGACAGCTAAAAAGAACAATGAGGAAGTTCTCAAAGAGGCCAATACAAAAAGGGAGCTCTTAAAAAACATCAGAAAGAAGCAATCAACATTTTTCGGGAACATCATGAGAAGAGGAAAGTTGGAGTACTTGGTTACAACTGACAAAATAAAAGGAAAGAGAGATCGCGGACGACAAAGAGAGAAAATACTGGATGGCTTGGTGTCATGGCATGGAAAACAGTCAACAACAGAACTCATACGATGCACTGTGGATAGAAGATTGTGGAAGGTCATGATCGCCAACGTCAACCGGTACGGTACATGATGATGATGAGAGAGGGTATTAACAAGAAGAGAGAAGGTAAAAAAAAACACTATAGGTAGATATGGTATTAACAAGAAAAGGTAAAAAAAAAACTGTAGGTAGAGATGGTATTAACAAGAAGAGAGAAGGTAAAAAAAAACTATAGGTAGAGAGGGTATTAAAAAGAAGAGAGAAGGTAAAAAAAAAACTTTAGGTAGAGATGGTATTAACAAGAAGAGAGAAGGTAAAAAACTTTAGGTAGAGAAGGTATTAACAAGAAGAGAAAAGGTAAAAAAAAACACTATAGGTAGAGATGGTATTAACAAGAGAAGGTAAAAAAAAAACTGTAGGTAGAGATGGTATTAACAAGAAGAGAGAAGGTAAAAAAACTATAGGTAGAGATGGTATTAACAAGAAGAGAGAAGGTAAAAAAAAAACCTTAGGTAGAGATGGTATTAACATGAAGAGAGAAGGTAAAAAAACTATAGGTAGAGATGGTATTAACAAGAAGAGAGAAGGTAAAAAAACTATAGGTAGAGATGGTATTAACAAGAAGAGAGAAGGTAAAAAAAAAACCTTAGGTAGAGATGATATTAACATGAAGAGAGAAGGTAAAAAAAACTTTAGGTAGCGATGGTATTAACAAGAAGAGAGAAGGTAAAAAAAAAACTTTAGGTAGAGAAGATATTAACAAGAAGAGAGAAGGTAAAAAAAACTATAGGTAGAGAGAGTATTAATGAGAAGAGAGAAGGTAAATAAACTATAGGTAGATAGGGTATTAATATGAAGAGAGAATGTAAATAAGCTATCGGTTAATTAGGGTATTAACAAGATAAATGGTAAATAAACTATAGGTAGAGATGATATTAACAAGAAGAGAGAAGGTAAATAAACTATAGGTAGAGAGAGTATTAACAAGAAGAGAGAAGGTAAATAAACTATAGGTAGAGAGAGTATTAACAAGAAGCGAGAAGGTAAATAAACTATGGGTAGAAAGGGTATTAACAAGAAGAGAGAAGGTAAATAAACTAAAAAGGTGGAGGTGGATTATAGCGGGATCAAGATCATAACCAAATTAAAAAGGAGACAGCAATAACAAAATGAGAGAAAGTGACTAAACTAAAGGGATGCAGTTTAATATAACAAGGATAGAAACAGTAACTAAACTAAAGTGATGCAACGTAATATAGCAAGGATAGAAACAGTAACTAAACTAAAGTGATGCAGCGTAATATAGCAAGGATAGAAACAGTAACTAAACTAAAGTGATGCAGCGTAATATAGCAAGGATAGAAACAGTAACTAAACTAAAGTGATGCAGCGTAATATAGCAAGGATAGAAACAGTAACTAAACTAAAGTGATGCAGCGTAATATAGCAAGGATAGAAACAGTAACTAAACTAAAGTGATGCAGCGTAATATAGCAAGGATAGAAACAGTAACTAAACTAAAGTGATGCAGCGTAATATAGCAAGGATAGAAACAGTAACTAAACTAAAGTGATGCAGCGTAATATAGCAAGGATAGAAACAGTAACTAAACTAAAGTGATGCAGCGTAATATAGCAAGGATACAGCAGTAACTAAACTAAAGAAATTCAGAGTAATATGTATAACAAGGATAGAAACAGTAACTAAACTAAATAGATGCAGCGTAATATAGCAAGGATAGAAACAGTAACCAAGCTAAAGAGATGTAGTATAATATGACAATGAGAGTAGGCAGTATCTAAACTACATGAACATAGCAATAACAAGGACAAAGCCATTAAATGAATGGATAGATCACAATAACAATCAGAGTTTTTTAATTGCCAGCAGCGGTTTACGCTGATAATTATCGGCAGCGCCTACTTTCTGAGAGAGAAGGCAAATTGTTCTCGTGTAACAATTATTTGTAACATTCTCCACAAAAACATGTTTTTGAAGTTACGTTGATGTACTATGGCCTATTTAAATGATTCTCACGACGTGATTTCTAGTGTATGGAGAATATGATGTTAGTGATCATAGTTTAACCAAACCACGGCACATCTTTGGTTGATATGGTAGGTATCATGCCAGGTCGACGGTACTACACATAAAAATATCAGGTACCTATTTTTAAAGGCTGGGTGAACCCCAGAGCCTTGTCTATCCGAGAAAATAAAATCCATCACTTCTGAAAATCGAACTCGGACCCGTCTGATCAGGAAGCGAGCACACCAATTACCCACCTAAGTAGAGTTAAAAAGCAGACCATTTTTTACTATACGTACATGCCTGCTGGATAAAATATTATCTCCCTATCTCTACATCATCTATACCGTTACTAGGGACTGCCTCGAGAACTAAAAGACTGGATAATAAAGACCGCATGCCCAGTGCAGTCGTCTCGAGGTGTTCGGGTCCGAGTCACCTCCGACAGAAAGAAAATAAAACAAACTTTTCGAGCCTACCGCGTTCTCACTTGAGGAATAGCATGTCATCCATTTGACCACACAACACACAAAGACAATGTATACAATGGAAGACATGTTCGACAACCGCTGAAAAGCCATATGAATGCAGTCATATTATTTAATTGCTAGATCGATTTATTTGGAGTTACATATTCTTGGATCAATAGCTGGAGTTTTAAAAACAAAATCCTGCCATTTAAAATCAGTTGTTATTATTAACACGCGCTTCGGGGACTGAATTATACAAATATCTAATCGGTTAAGATGAATTGTAATGCCAATATCTAACTATATTAAACGTTGATCGGAAATACAAATAAATAGCACAGACAGACAGATAGACGGGCGGACGGACGGGCGGATGGATGGATGGATGGATGGACGGACGGATGGATGGATGGGCGGGTTTCGGGGGTGGGTGGATGGATAGATGGATTGACAGATGGATAGATGGACAGATGGACGGACGAACGGATGGATGAATGGATTGATGGGCGGGTTTCGGGGGTAGATGGATGGATAGACGAACAGACGGACAGACAGACAGGAAGGCAGGCAGGCAGATAGATAGATAGATAGATAGATAGATAGATAGATAGATAGATAGATAGATAGATAGATAGATAGATAGATAGATAGATAGAAGGATAGATAGATAGATAGATAGATAGATAGATAGATAGATAGATAGATAGATAGATAGATAGATAGATAGATAGATAGATAGATAGATAGATAGATAGATAGATAGATAGATAGATAGATAGATAGATAGATAGATAGATAGATAGATAGATAGATAGATAGATAGATAGATAGATAGAACAGGAACAAGAGAAAGATGGCGAGATAGAGAGAGAGAGAGAGAGAGAGAGAGAGAGAGAGAGAGAGAGATAGAGAAGGAGAGAGAGAGAGAGAGAGAGCGTGAAAGGACCGGTTGAAAAACTGCACGCCTGATTATCCCTGGGTTGCAAAACATGTTTGTGTACTGCGCGCGGCTTCCAAGGTCGAGGTCACAAATGCCGGCCTCTCAGAGGTGTACACAAAATTATCCCCGAATTTGCCTTTCCGTTGTTTCCAGCAACATGGCGCAAAATACGATCGTATTTTTTTTGGTCTTTATTATTCGGGACCACGATCTTCTTGATTTCACGTCTGCACTAAGTCCCAGTAGTTCAGTAAATTGAGTTTATTTTCTCCTGAGGTCTTTTAAGCTAGTGCGTTCTGTAACTGGTGTTTCACAGTACACTTACGTGTGCGTGCGTGCGCACACGCGCGTGTGAGAGAGAGAGAGAGAGAGAGAGAAGGGAAGGGGGGGGGGAAATACATCACAATTGGTGAGTGTCAGTAAAGGTATAGGTAGTCACTTAGTATGGCAAGCCATAAGAGAGAAAGTGGGAGGTGGTGGAGGCAGTGCTGTAGTTAGACTCGGCGAGACCTTAAGCGAATTGAAACTGTGAGGGCCCCCACCTCTCGCCTTCATAAATTGACACCATAAGGTCTCACAATACATGAGATCATATATTGGAATGAAAAAAGCGTAGCCCCACAACCAATTCTGAACATTTTTTGAGGCCCCTCGGATTTTGTGCTTTTAAGCTGCTGCTATATATATATATATGGGCGGGGAGGTAGTTGGAAAGGGGTGGTGGGGGGAGAAGTGGTGGGTGGGGGTGGTGAACGGTTTTAGATTCACCGTATTTTTAATTTATTTCAAGATTTCTGGAGCAGGTGGTAGTAAACTTTTCAATAAAAGTACTGATGTTGACGCCAAGGTTGACTGACTGCTGCGCCCTAATAAAGAATAGGCCCACTATCTATATTCAAGCAACTCCTTACTAAGCACAAGTACCGTAGCAGTTCCTATCGAGTTCTTGCATTTAGGACCATCTTCATTTGTCTGGGTAACGTTCATTAACGTTATGTTCTCTTATCATAGTATACATGCACATGATTATAGTGCCATGTTACGTCAAACGTTCGACGCTCAACAATCTAACCAACAAAAGAGCAAAGACCACAAATTATATCTCCCCTCGACGCTGAAAGGCAAATGAGAAGGGAAAACAATAAGGGGAAGGAGAAGAAGGAGGAGAAGGAATAAGAAGGAGGAGAAAGAAGAAGCGGGAAGAGAAGGGGGAAGAAGATGAAGTAGGAGGAAGAAGAAGAGGACGAAGGAGGAAAAGGAAGAAGAATGAGGAGGTGGTGGTGGAGGAATAAGAAGAAGGAGGAGGATGAGAAGAAATAAGGAGGAGGTGAAGATAGAAGAAGAATGAGGAGGTGGTGGTGGAGGAATAAGAAGGAGGAGGATGAGAAGAAATAAGGAGGAGGTGAAGATAGAAGAAGAATGAGGAGGTGGTGGTGGAGGAATAAGAAGAAGGAGGAGGATGAGAAGAAATAAGGAGGAGGTGAAGATAGAAGAAGAATGAGGAGGTGGTGGTGGAGGAATAAGAAGAAGGAGGAGGATGAGAAGAAATAAGGAGGAGGTGAAGATAGAAGAAGAATGAGGAGGAGGAGGAGGAGGAGAAAGTAGAGAAGAATGTGGATTTGTAGAAGGAAAGGGCGCCAATAATGCAAAATACATCTTAAGAATATTGCTAGAAAGAGCTATAGAGGTAAAGAAAGATCTATATATGTGCTTTACAGACTTCACAAAAGCATTTGACAAAGTAAAGCAGGTGGAAATAACCAATATGCTGGAGAAATTAAACATTGATGGCAAGGATCTGCGAATCATAAAAAACATGTACAGGCAACAAACAGCATCTATACGAATCCGCAACCAAACAAGACAATTCCAATATATAAAACAAGAAGTCAGACAAGACTGTGTTCTGTCGCCGGATTTGTTTTCACTTTACAGCGAATGTTTTATGAGATCAATAGTAGACAAAAAAGGAATCGAAGTCAACGGTCACAACATAAATAATTTGCGATATGCGGATGACACAGTCTATATAGTAGAGAAAGAGAATTAACTAGGAGAAATGATAGACATAATAGTAAAAGAAAGCAATAAGAAAGGTCTAAGTCTGAATAGTAAGAAAACAGAAGTAATGGTCATATCAAAGAAACAATCATCACCATCATGCAGCATAAAAAATAAACAGGACACATTTGAAACAAGTGCAACGTTTCAAATACTTAGGCACAATAATAACATAAGATGGAAGATGCACCACAGAAATAAGCAGGATAGCTCGAGGAAAAAAAGCATTTCAGATAATGAAAAATGTCTTATGCAGCAAATCTATGTCAATAAAAGTGAGAAAGAGAGTTCATCTGTGCTATATAGAACCAATTCTGACCTATGTAAGCGAATCATGGACAGTAAACAAACAAATGAAAAGACGGTTAGAGGCAACAGAGATGGGATTTCTCAGAAGAACGTTTCCTGGGCAGCTAAAAAGACCAATGAGGAAATTCTCAAAGAGGCCAACACAAAAAGGGAGCTCCTAAAAAACATCAGAAAGAAACAATCAACATTTTTCGTCCACATCATGAGAAGAGGAAAGTTTGAATACTTGGTTACAACTGGCAAAATAAAAGGAAAGAGAGATCGCGGACAACAAAGAGATAAAATACTAGATATCTTGGTTTCATTGCATGGAAAACAGTCAACAACAGAACTGATACGATGCACTGTAGACATGATTGCCAACGTCAACCGGTATGGCACATGATGATGATGAATGTTGACGCTAATCATTGACCAACGGTATATTTTTATGATCGGTGATATGATCAGTCAGTAATATGACAGGCCAATATTACTTACCAGAAAAAAAATATCTGGTACCCATTTTTAGAGACTGGGTCATGAAGTCTTGTCCGTCAGACAAAATTTTCTCACATCTGAGAACTGATGAAGAGATAGAAGGAAGCAAAGAGAGAAGATACCACACAGCTTAAGAGAATGGTTTGGCATAGGGTCAACAACAGAAATTATAAACAGCTGTCGAGATCGAAAGTTGTTGAGAGACATGATCACCTACGCCAGCAGGCATAGAACTTGATGGTGATGATAGTTTATTAGTAAACCCAAAGATGACTGTGGCTGAGCCTTCCCTAGTAATTGTTCTGCATTTCGTTGCTTCTGATCTTCTTTATTTCCTTTACCAGATGGTTTCCACATGAATGACTGATGACGTCTTTCTTCAATCATTCTGAGCACATGACCGATGTAATTCGGTCTTCTGCTTGTTAATATCGACACCTATTGGTTTTTTTAGTTTCGTCTCTTATTAGTTCTTTTAAAATGTATTCTCTCCAACTTATATTTACGATTCTTCGGAGACATTTGTTTTTAAAGGCATTTATTTTCCTGAGGGACCACGGTAGCCTAGTTGGGAAAACCACCCTAATGGACTACCGACGTTTGGACAACCCGTGTTCGATTCCTGCTGGAAGCAGTTTGAGTTGTACTCGTGGTTGGAAAATAAAATACCACCGCAGTCGACCCAGCCGCTGGCAGAAATGGGAAATGGGTACCAGGGAAGCACTCTGGGAAGGTGAGAAATGCCGCATCGCATCGTGAGTATCGATGCTTGAAGCGACACTATCGAGAAGTCTTCGAACACTTCTGGATGGGCGACCGAGCATATATCGGTGAAAACCCGCGTGCTAAGACGCATTTTCAAGTCTTGTACTTTATCTTTAACTTAATTTCCTATCTAAGGTCTGGGTGGATTTCTGGTTTTCCTAACATCCATATGTTAGCACTGGTATCACACACGAGTTGAACAATCTATGCAATTATTGCTTATACGTTAAAAAAAAATAATAATAGTTTCTGATAATTCGGTTATTTTTTACTTCAACTTCACTTCTGCCAAATCTCTATTTTTCTGTTGATAATTGTTGTCCCTGACTAAAATTGCTTCAAACGTCGATTCATCGACTTCGACCTCCACAGCCATGTTAGCACATCCATTTTTAGCAGCTCTAAATAACATAACAACCATTATTCTATTTTACATTCATCATATTTGCACAGTTGCAGCTGGGAGCTACATTTCGATCAGAGAATATGTCGCCCTATATAATGCATGGCCTTGAACTTTTACTGCTAAGTACGGTTCCAGTTAACGAATAATCCAAACTTAATTATAACCATATATTAACCCTTACCAGTCTAAATAGTCCAAACATTTAGTTGGATGTTAACAATAAAAAGGGACAACAGATAAAGTGGGGTTTTTTTCGTTCGCCAGCTGTTACCTCTGACGAAGTCCCTAGAGACTAGGAACTGAATTTGCGTGTTAATCCATTTTTCCCTGGCAGCCGTGTTCACAGGGGTCCCTCGTTGCACAGGCAGATAACTCCGACATCGAAGGTACTCATATTTTTTCTGTCGATGAGTAGTTGACGTTTCAAGTCGGGCCTCACTGCTGAGACGAGGGGTGGTTGCCGCAGAGAGAAATGATAAATAAAAATCCCAACCGGTGCAGCCGAAATTTGAACTCACAACCTCTCTATCTCGAGGCCGGCCATATAATAAAGTGGTTTGAACTTGTATTCAGACTCATCGAGTTTGCGTGACCATTGCAGAACGTTTCACTCATCACAGACTGTCTGAAAGTACCTTTCTCTTTAGCCAGATCTCCCACTTAAAATGTCAAGTTGAATGTCTCTTCAAAGAGTGATAAAACAGAGTAAACTAAATATGGTAATGATAAAACAGAGTAAACTAAATATGGTAAAAGTCATCAACAAACGCTGCTAAAATACCAAGTCAAAGAGAAAGACGGCGAAAGGGATGAGCTTCTGGAATAGTGGAGACATCATCATTAAGTATACCATGCCTGCTGGCGTAAGTGATCATGTTTCTCCACAACTTTCAATATCGACAGTTATTTATCATTTCTGTTGTTGACCTTCTGCCAAGCCATGCTCTTAAGTTGTCTGGTATCTTTTCTCTTTGCTTCCCTCTATCTCTTCGTCCCTCAATTGTCCCAGTTGTTACAATTTATTCCACCTGTTCTCTTCTCATTACATGACCAATAACGATGGTTGTTTCTTCCTAATATTGGAAATTAGCTACTTTTTTTTCCTTTGACCTCTTTCAGAACGTTTTCATTACTCTTGTTATCTGTCCATGGTATTCTCAACATTTTTCAGTAAAACCAAATTTATACAGCCTCCAGTGATTTTCGTGTTTGTTCTCCTATTGTCCGTGATTCACATCCATATGTTAAGACTGGCTCTACATAACATTTAAGTTTTTCTTGTTTCTATTGTCAAAAATGGATTGCACAGTATCTTCTTCATTTTTTAAAGCGGCTTTTCCCTGAGCCATTCTGCATCTCACCTTTGTTGTGCATCTACCATCTGAAGTTAACATTGTTTCCAGATATTTAAATTCACTTACATGTTTTATATCGTTCCACTTGTCTTTATTGTGCATTGCGGTGATGTATTTTTCTTTGTTGCTACCATTCTATATTAGGGACAGTAGTAACATAACGGCGAAGGGGCGGGGAGGGGGGGACAGAAGAGCTAAAGACAGGAAACTATATCATTCCAAGGCACTAACAAAAAACAAACTAACGAAGAAAAAAAGCAGCAGATAAAGAAGACACAACTTGCAGTGAAAATGTGGTCTTGGGACTACGATAATTTAGAATAAAACTTCAATGATATAGGAAGGACGGACCAACCCGGCCGAGCTAAACGTGTGAACAACCAGTGAGCTACCAAAGCCATTAGTGTATACACATATCGTCACCATGGAGTGCCTGAATAATATCGACTCTTACAAGACTAGATAATGAACAGGTTCAAATACTCTGTTATGTCTGTGATTACTTCCCAACCACTCTCTATTAAAATTCAAAATTGCAGTAAAATGTGAAGAGGAAAAAAAACGTCATACAAATACTGATATGAAGAACTTTCTACTCCACTAAGTTTTTCTTCTTAGAGAAGACAACTTGACTACAAACAATTGTTCCGTCTGATAGATCTGCAGAGCAATGATAAATAAATCGTGGTGAGAAAAAAGAGAACTCACTAAACCGCAATGGAGACCACAAAAGAAATAAACAAACGATAGTGTAACGCAATACGTTAAATAGGAAGCGGAAAAGAATAAGAAGAAACAAATGTGAGCTGTTTGCCCACAAGCTGTACAATCAATTAAAACAAGATGTAGTTTCAACTTTTTTTCTTGAAGTAGCATAAACAAAATAAAACCACTTTTTGTTTATCTTTACGGCGGTTATCCCATTTACGAGATCTGCCAGAGGAGGGAGGTAGGCTGAAGAATAATGGAGGAGAGGAATAGGGGTTGAGAATAACAGAAGAGATAGAACAGGATTGATAATAACGGAGGAGAGGGAATAGGGTTGAAAATAATGGAGGAAAGGGAACAGGATTGAGAATAATGGAGCAGGAAGGATGGTGATGAAGAATAACACTGATTTGGGATAGTATTGAAGAATAACGTAGGTTTGGGATAGATAAGATTGAAGAATAACGGCAACAAATCCAGTTTAGCTGCAACGAGTGTTCGGGACAGACTTTCATCCCCAATATTAAAAAAAAAAATCTCCGATTTGGAGAATAAGTTATTCGTTTGACCTACCGCTCTTATTATCAAAATGTGATAATTTAGTTATGCACGTTTTATCTTATGTTTAATTTTTTTTTTTTAATAAGTATGCAACGGAATATATTTCCTCTTAATTTTTGTAAGTTGAAATAAGACATGGTTTGGGCTGTTAAGAGTTAAGTCCATGTTTGCTTCACTAGCCAGCAGAAATCCCGACCCTGAGAAATAGATTTGCCCGCCTGCACAAGCAGACGATATAATTTACATGTTTACATTAGTATACCAGGGAAATTATGTTTGGAGTTGTACATGGCCTGGCTGTTGGATTTCTCAAGTTCTTTTGTAAATAAAAATGATGAGGCGTTGATGTGTGAATGTGGTAGATGCATGGGGGCGTTGCGCGGATAAATGAGAAACAAATTAATTATGTGTCATTGTATGAGTGATGAGGCGAGAACGATGCGAGGTAGTGAAGATAAGTAATATGTAGAGTTATAAGGATAGATAAGATAAGGTGATAATAAATGTAAGATGCGAGGATAATGTAATAAGAAATGTGTGAGGTTGTAAGAATGAAGGGATATGAAAGAAGCGCTGTTATACAAGTGTAGAGGTAACGTTATGATTATGGAAGGCCCCGGTATCACTGCAAACGAATTAAAATCCATAATTGCTCAACCACCCAAACATCTCATCTCCCAAACAAAGAAAAATAGCTGTGGTCTCCATCATAGCAGTCTCAGCACACGCCAAAAGACATAAGGCAAAACCGCGCAGAAAGTGAACACAACAGTCTGTTCCATGTCATATGATATCATCATTCATCGTAAACAATCGGAATATTGAAACACGATTAAAACGGATGAAACGCACACCTCACGGTGTGCACAGAGCACTTAATTCAGTAGCTCCTGCAACAAGCCGGACTTGGAATATGAGGAAACTGCAACAAGGAACACTTTTCAGACATAGTCTTTAATGGTTCTAGCCGCCTATCCACCATATTGACTGGAAGTTCACGTCCTCCTGAAAATGATGATCGTCATATTTTGTTAGTGTATAGCGGTTGATGATGTTAGGACATCGTTTTTTGACTCCAAATCCGAACATATAAAACACAGTTAGTCATCGGATTATCTCCGTCGCACATCAAACAACAAACCGTAAGATCACCCTGCAATGTGAATTTGTGAAATTATAAACCAGTTCACATGTCTACCCTCTATCTCACAGTAGCCCTCTTGAATCTAGACAACATCCCTTCTGACTAACATGAAACTCCGGGAGTCACCCCGCTGCTGCATGCTGCAAAGTCATGAGCAAAGATCAGTCATGTCGCCTTTTATCATTAGCGTACGGCCGGTCTAGAGAAGTAACATATTCGTATGTTGTTAGAGCGTTGGGGGCCTCGGTAGTCTAGATTGGAAAACCACCCACCTGGGCTACCGACGTTCGAACAACCCGTGTTCGATTCCAGCTGGAAGCAGTGTGGATTGTACTCGAGGTTGGGAAAAAAATACCCCATGGCTGATCCAGCCGCTGGAAGAAATGGGTACTAAGGTAGTGTACTCTGGGAGGGTGAGGAATGCCGCCTCGCATCGTGAGTTTCCATGCTTGAAGCGACACTATCTAGAAGTCTCCCAACAATTCTGGATAGGCGGCCAAGCACATATGGGTGAAGACTCACGTGCTAAGACGCCGATTCAAGTCTCGTACTTTACCTTTATATATTAATACATTCTTTATATAATAGAGAAATATGTGACGCATAATGTTAGTGTCGATTCTGTCCATGGTCAAAGACACATTTATTGTTGTTGTGGTCAGCATTACGCCAAGTTGCTGTACGCATACAGAGAAAAACATAACTGCGTGTGTGTTGGAAAGGATGAGATTGAGAGAACTGATTGTGGCTGATAAAAATGAGGAGGACAGAATTGTTAGTGGTTGTAGGCATGAGGAAAGAAAGAAAACTCATGAGGTAACAAAGAAAGGTAACAAAGAAAACTATGTGTCCTGAATGGATAAGAAGAATGTAACTATATTTATATGTTACTTTTATCGGAGGGAAGTTTGGCATGTGTGTTTTTTTTTCAACAACAATTGGGCAATAGTCTATGTTATATGTTTAATTAGAGCCAGGAAAGATCAGGCTAAAATTAAATATTTACAATTTCAAGGAGAAAACACTACAGGTAAATGAGACCAGTTTGAAAAAGCCCAAAATGGTATTCATATATATTTTTATAGCTGTAATAATCTCTTAAATTTTGACTATCGGCATATCTGCTGAATCATAATCAATAAATGTCTGTGAATGCAATTGTTGCAGAAAATTATTACCCTCTGAGAAAAAAAACAAACATGTCCAATTTGCAACTTATTAACAAAAAACATTGCTAAAGAACATTAAAAACGAGGAAAATTAATCTTTTGAGTCACAGTTTAGCTTAATTTAGCGACAAATCATCCAACTGCACATCGAACAAGTCCATAGGTGGTCAGATCTATTTCAAAATATATCCCTTAGCGTGTAACGATTAACGAAACCAATGTTGTGTTGGTTGGTCATTCTTCTTTGGATTCCTGCCAGAGCTCGCGACTGATATATTTCACATTGGCATGATATTCGTGACGTCTATTCATGGTTGCGATTTCAGTGTTATTTGTCTGGCCTTTGTTCGTTCACCGTCACTGAGAGCATTCAAGATGCCCGCGAGGTTCAATGCCCTTTCGCACTCGGCAAGTCTGTCAGCGCGCTCATCACCTCTTACACCCGCGTGCTCAGACACGAAAATGAAGATGACTTTTATTAAAATGAACCTCCCCAAAGACTCCAACCACTTCCGCCGAGCTCAGAGAGTTGCGAGCATACCCATTGAGTCGCTGAGGAAACACGTACGTGTATAAATTTGTGCACAAAGATGACACGAAGGTCGAAAGTAATGAAGGGATAAAATAATTACGAAGGATGTAGTACCAAGAGGACGAGAGAGATGAAGACAAAGGAAAAGGTGGGTGCAAGCTGCTACAGATGAGTGGTCAGTTTTGCTACAGATGAGTGGTGAGTGCTGCTACGGATGAGTGGTCAATGCTGCTACAGATGAGTGGTCTGTGTTGCAACAGATGAGTGGTGAGTCCAGTTACAGATGAGTGGTAAGTGCTGCTACAGATAAGTGGTCAATGCTGCTACAGATGAGTGGCCAATCCTGCTACAGATGAGTAGTGAGTGCTGCTACAGATGAGTGGTCATTGCTGCTACAGACGGGTGGTCAGTGCTGCTACAGATGAGTGGCCAATGCTGCTACATATGAGTGGTGAGTGCTGCTGCAAACGAGTTGTCAATGCTGCTGCATACGATTTGTCAGTGCTGCTGCATACGAGTTGTCGGTGCTGCTAGAGATGAGTTGTCAGTGCTGCTGCATACGAGTTGTCAGTGCTGTTACAGATGAGTTGTCGGTGCTGCTGCATACGAGCTGTCAGTGCTGCTACAGATGAGTTGTCAGTGCTGCAACAGTTGAGTCGTCAGTGCTGCTACAGTTGAGTTGTCAGTGCTGCAACAGTTGAGTCGTCAGTGCTGCTACAGTTGAGTTGTCAATGCTGATACAGATGAGTTGTCAGTGCTGCTACAGTTGAGTTGTCAGTGCTGCTACTGTTGAGTTTTCAGTGCTGCTGCAGACGCTGAGCATTTCTCGAAGGACACAGAGAACTATTGAGTATCTGTCGTTGGAGCCAAGTTCCAACAGGGACTAACTAGATCCTAGATGATGATGATGGTAGTGGTGGTAGTTACAACCACTTATGCTCATTGTGCAAACTGTACAGAATAAGAGGCTCAAACATGATTCGCAAAAAAAGTATACTTACAAAACCCTATTCGAAAAATGATCATCTAACAGATGAGAAAAATACTCAAAATCCACAAGTGGATATAAAAATTGAAGGAAGAGACCTGGAGACAGTTCAGAACTACAACTACCTTGGACATACTATATAACCAGTGATGGAAAATGTACAACTAAAATAAGCAAAAGAATAGGAATGGCAAAAAATAATTTTAAAGTCATGAAGAACATACTAACATCAAAACAAATAACACCAGGACTAAAACTAAGAATAACAAAATGTTATGTCTTCTCAACACTCCTATATGGTGCAGAAACATGGACACTAGACAAGAAAACAGAACAGAGAATTAAAGCCTTTGAAATGTGGATGTATAGAAGAATAGGTAGAATTGGATGGAAGGGAAGAAGACAAACGATGAAGTCTTAAAACAACTAAAAATGAAAAGAGAACTACTAAACACAATTCAACCAAGACAAATGCGATTTTTGGGCCATGTTAAAAGACACAACAGCCTACTAAAAGTAATCCTGGAGGGGAAAATACAAGGTAAAAGAGGCAGAGGCAGACCAAGACTAACATGTACGAGTAACATCAAAAGATGGACAAGCCAGCCTATGACAACCTGCACAATAAAAAAAAGAGACAGAGCAGAATGGCACTCTATGGTAGCCAACATTCGATGCGGAGATGGCACTCGATGATGATGATGATGAACAGGTGCGAACACAATTTTGTTCATAGCTTATTTAATCAATTTATTTTTTGCTTTGTGAGAGTAACGATTCTTTTTTCTCTGCGCTTGCCCAACTGTTGTCTTGGTGCAGTAAGTTCGAGTTATGTGGATTTATCTGCAACTTTGACTGCACAGTCATAGGAATATATTATAATTTTAAGCTGAGTTATGTGGATTTATCTGCAACTTTGACAGCACAGTCATAGGAATATATTATATTTTAAGCAGAGTAAAATACGAAACCTGAAAAATGAGAAGAGTGAAGTAAGCAACGATTTAAGGGAGATGTAATAGTTGCATGTATCGTTTAAGAAGATAATCAAATTGCTCATCGGTTGGCCACCCTTATTTACGATAGAGACGTGACTACCGGGGCCCTGGCTACAATGAGGGGAAAAAATTACGTAGCCACTAACACCTGTGAAGCAGTCCGCAGAGGTGAGCGACTAAGGAAGTTTTACGGTTATGGTCTTCACCGGTGCTATGGAGTTCGTGCGTCAGAGCTGATGTCATTTTCAATGTATTAGCTAGCGTGTGGTGTGGCGCGAGAGCTACATACTGGGAAACATGCTGAGGAGGGGATGGAAGCACTATGGAGGTGTACGCTGTGTAACGGAGATGACCTATCGACTAAAAGAAGCTAAATTAAACGATAGAAATTGTTGTGGTATTTGTTAATAAGAGAGTAAGAAATTTAAACCAGAAAAGAAAAATATCTGATAGTTAAATTAGGCACTTGATATTGTTTACAAGACCACAGTGGAGATTTGACAGAATATACAATCAAATGAAGCAGAATATTTAAAGACATCTGTTCTCATGCCAGTAATTGAGGTCGAAGTGCTTCCCTTTGATTCGAAACTTAAACTTCTGCTTCTACGTTTAGCCAAACGACGAAAACATCCATGGTCCGCCCTCAATGGTGGATGAACTGGGCTCAAATACTCTGTTCTGTTCATAGAATCAATTTCGCTGCTGCCAGTAATCCTCATGTCCACTCCAACTCATGGCACAGCTCGCACCAAAGCACGTTGGCAAATTCTGTTAACAAGGTCGACTACCGTGTAGCATTAGTCTACAGCACAGGCGACGATTCCAAACGACTTCCATCGAAAATTGAGTATACAGTCACTTCCTGCAGTTATCACGAAAGTGTGCATTTAATACAAATAAAGCAACCGAAGCGGTTTAAGCGACTACATTAGTCTCTGCAAAAGTAATTTTGCATTGTCGGTTATGGCGTTAGCAATGTCGAACTTCGCTGCGAGCGTGGGTGAATATTTCAAACGACATCACCGAAAAAAGAGTGCCCACAGTCATTTCCAACGCAAATTCACACGAATAAATAAAAAAAAAAAACATCAAAAACTGTCACAGTAAAGAAAAGCGATTCCAGTGATAGCACTCCCTAAAGCGATAGCTCAGTGGTTAGTGAACTGGACTACAAAGGACAAGAGGTAGGGTTCGATCCCAACCGACGACTTCCGGTTCATTCAGCCTTTAATGGGTACAGGATTTTTTTACTGGGAAAATAAAGCGTCATGAGCGCAATACCGACCACATTACCCCAAAAATCATGTGCCGAAAGTCTGTAAAATGTATGGCCAATAACACCATATTCACTATACGCCACTTGGCGTGACGGGGTACTTTTCTTTTTTTTTAAATTATTTTTTTAAACTCCTAGAGGCCTGCAAGCATATGGCCGCCATCTCCCTGGCTCAGACATTTTTTTCTGGCTTCCATCCTTTCAGGTCAACAAACCATAATTTAGTTTGGTATTTTTAGTATCCGGTTGCCTTCTCTCTTTGATCTCTACTCATTTGACCAGAAGGCTTATCCTGTTTCAGGATATCCCTCGAGAAGATTAAATAAGATATTAATTATGTATGTCCCACTCACCATATCGCAAAACAGTCAGCTATAAGTCGCTGACCTCTATCCAAGTGCTACTGGCCAATTTGGACCTTGCTCGAATTTTGTGATTGTTTAATCATTGTGATTATTTTTTAAGTAATCCTGGTTTCAAAAGTAGGTAAAATATTTTACTTAGTCTACAGGATACGGGAGAGCCGCGATAGCTCAGTGGTTAGTGAACTGGACTACAAAGGACAAGAGGTAGGGTTCGATCCCAATCGACGGCATCCGGGTTACCCAGCCTTAAATGGGTACCGGATTTTTTCTAGGAAAGTAAAGTGGCACGGGCGTTATACCGACAACATTACCCCAAAAATCATGTGCTGAAAGTCTGTAAAATTTATGGTCACTAACACCATATTCCCTACACGCCACTTGGCGTGACGGGGTTCTTTACTTTTTTTTTTTTTTTAAATAGGATACGGACAAAATAGAGAAAACCAGTGTTCAAATCGAACATGTAAGAGAACCTTTAGCATATTAAATTAGAAAATTGCCAACGCTATGTAACTGCCAGGGCTAAATTTCAAAAGACAAAATAATTTTCTATCAAATCTTCCCCAATCAAATTTATACAATGGAGCATGTGTGTCAGTGAAAGGAGAATGATTGGGACAACCAATCTACAGACTGTACAGTAAATCCATCGGTTTGCATTAGGTCCAATGTGGCAATATTTGGAGGGCTGTAGTACAATAACAGACAAAAGAGTTGTGAGAGAGGGAAGAAGTACGAAATATATCAGTCTCATTTGATGGTAAGGATATATCAATGATCGCTATAGTGTATAAGCTTTCGTTAAGTGATATCATTTTCTCAAGAAAAATGATTATTTCTAAATTCCTTACCGTCAACTTCGTGAAAACCAAAGCGAAAATCAATAGATCAGGTTTCACACCAAGAAAATGCCCAGTAAAAAATTTGAGGTATCACACCAAGATTATACACAGAGAAAGATGTGATCTCACACCAAGACTACCCTAAGAAAGATAAGCCTCAAATCAAAACTATACTCATAGAAAGATAAGATCTCGCACCAAGACAATACCCAAATAAAGATGAGATCTCACACCAAGATTATAAAAAAAAGAAAGATAAGATCTCCACCAAGATTATACCCAAAGAAAGATAAGATCTCACACCAAGATTATAAAAAGGAAAGATAAGATCTCACACCAAGATTATACTCAAAGATAAGATCTCACATCAAGATTATAAAAAAAGAATATAAGATCTCACATCAAGATTATACTCAAAGATAAGATTTCACATCAAGATTATAAAAAAGAAAGATAAGATTTCACACCAAGATTATACTCAAAGATAAGATTTCACGTCAAGATTATAAAAAAAGAAAGATAAGATCTCACACCAAGATTATACTCAAAGATAAGATCTCACATCAAGATTATACTCAAAGATAAGATCTCACATCAAGATTATAAAAAAAAATTGAAAGATAATATCTCACACCAAGATTATAATATACTCAAAGATAAGATCTCACATCAAGATTATACAAAAAAAAGAATGATGAGATCTCACACCAAGATTATACTCAAAGATAAGATCTCACATCAAGATTATAAAAAAGAAAGATAAGATCTCACACCAAGATTTTACCAATAGAAAAATAAGATCTCACATCAAGATTATACTAATTGAATAATAAGATCTCACACCAATACTATACACCAAGAGCACACTTTAGGCAAAGGCATGTGATAAAACTCACTTAACATGCTTACAGGAGAACCATTAGTTCAGTTTGTCAACCCTCCAAAGAGACAGTGAATTTGATACAAACTTCAGTAGGATTTTGTTTGTTTGTTTGTTTGTAAGCTACAATGTATATGTCTAGTGAAGATCGAGTGGCTGCATTTTGTGCGATATAATTGTTTCTATCATTCACACCGACAGCTGTGTGCTTAAGTGTTCCTCGCCATATGAGCAGATATTCTTCCACATCAGTTGATGGATTTGCTTGACGCAAGTTTTTTACATGTTCTCATTAAATGTTAACTGCTTCGTCAGCCGCAGTTTTATCTCTTTAGGGAATTTGCACCGTGTTCTGTTCGTCGTAGGCTACATTCACTAGAGTAATCAAGAATCTAAAGGGCGCGTCATTGCTGTGCTTACATTGTTATGTGTGCCAAGTCAGCCGTAATGGCCCATCGTAAATCCCTAGACCGACCGTCCGCTAATCTTACGGTCTGTTGTTTGATGTGCGACGGGTATGATCTGACGACTAACTGTGTGTTTATATGTTCGAAATTGGAGTAAACAACGATGGCCTAACGTCATCAAGCGCTATACATTTTTAAAGAAATATGACGATCATCACTTTCGAGAGGACGTGAACTGGTATATGGTGGATAGGCGGCAGGAACCATTGCAGGCTATGCATGAAAAGTGTTTCCTTGTTGCAGTTTCCTCATATTCCAAGTCCATGGGGGACTGGTTGGTCTCGAGGCAAGACGCCGGCCTCGGGACAGAGAGGTTGTGGGTCCAAATCTCGGCTACACTGGTTGGGACTTTTATTTATGATTTCTCTCTGCGACAACCACCCCTGGTCTTAGCAGCGAGGCCCGGCTTGAAACGTCAGTTACTCATCGACCGAAAAAACATCAGTACTCCGACGTCGGAGTTATCTGCCTGTGCGGCGAGGGACCCCGTGCACGCGCTGCCAGGGAAATGGAATAGCACGCAAAACTCAGCTCCTAGTCAGTAGGGACTCCATCAGAGTTGAAAGCTGGCGAACGCAACAACAAGATGCACTCTCACTTGTTATCGTGGGGAGACTGGTTGGTCTCGAGGCAAGCCGTCGGCCTCGAGACAGAGAGGCTGTTGGTTCAAATCCAGCTGCACCAGTTGGGATTAATATTTATGATTTCTCTCTGCGACAATCATCCCTGGTCTCGGCAGCGAAGCCCGGATTGAAACGTCAATTACTCATGGACGGAAAAAAATATGAGTACCTCCGAAGACGGAGTTATCTGCATGCGCGGCGAGGGACCCTGTGCACTCGGCTGCTAGGGAAAAAACGGATTATAACACGAAATTCAGTTCCTAGTCTCTAGGGACTTCGACAGAGGTCAAAGCTGGTGAAAGGAAAAAAAAACTTGTTATCGCCGAGAGTTTCGACCTTGAAAAGGGGAGTGGGGGTTACATTTTTTTCTTATAAAATATTTCGGGGCAGCATATTTGGCCTACTTTTTAGATTTAAGCCGGATATTGAACTCCAGGAAGAATTTTTAGTACCGGATTGCCTTCCCTCTTCTTTCCAATAATCACTTGGCCAGACTTGTTAGTTTGTTTATGGAGCACTACTTGGAGGTGAAGTGGGGTATGAAGCAGCTCTGTTCGCCGATACAGGCGCACGCTGCCAGCTGTGGGTTGCTGATCGTTCTCAGCTCGGCTGATCGATGGAGGTCGTCTATACACAAAGTTTAATTGCCAGAAAACTTGTTTTCTTTTTTTTTTCAAGAACGTAAATAAGAATTTAACAAAAAATAAACAACGTAATCTAAATGTAGATGTTACAGTTTTATTTTTGTATTTAAAAAAAAAAAAAAAAAACTTCACATATACTCGCGACTGGTTAACGACAATCGCATTTTCAACACAAAAGAAAACTTCACATAAACTCGCGACTGGTTAACGACAATCGCATTTTCAACACACAAAAAAACTTCACATAAACTCGCGACTGGTTAACGACAATCGCATTTTCAACACACAAAAACTTCACATAAACTCGCGACTGGTAACGACAATCGCATTTTCAACACACAAAAAACTTCACATAAACTCGCGACTGGTTAACGACAATCGCATTTTCAACACACAAAAAACTTCACATAAACTCGCGACTGGTTAACGACAATCGCATTTTCAACACACAAAAAACTTCACATAAACTCGCGACTGGTTAACGACAATCGCATTTCAACACAAAAGAAAACTTCACATAAACTCGCGACTGGTTAACGACAATCGCATTTTCAACACAAAAGAAAAACATATTGATATGAAACAAGATGATAACCCAAAGAAGCAATAACAACAACAAAAACAATAAGAACGACCCACGGGGAAAACAGCACGGACCCAAATCAATATCACAGCCAACAGTTGGAGCAACGAAATCTTTTAGGCTTGTTTTGTCCTATCAAGATCCAAAAAATAGACATGCTGTCTTGGCGTTGTGTCTTTGCTCAGATTACGAGATGATAATATACTATGCAAGTATGTTGTTTGAAGAGGGGAAGGTGGGGGAAATCGTTTATGTTCTCCAGATGTATGCCGGGATATGTCTACCGTATAATAATAATAACTGTTTATAGTTTGTTAATATACACAGCGTGTATTTACGAGGTATGTATGAAAGATGGATGCTTGTTTGTGTGTATGTGTGTCAGACATAAGTAATTGCCGGGAGTAAGTAAAAGAAGAAAGAAATAAAGGAAGAGAAAGAAAGAGGTTGAAAGAAAGACAGGAAAGGGTTGAGTGTAAGGAGGGTGTGAGATATAATATAATGGAAAAAGTGGGGGGAAAGAGGGTTTGATGGATAGAGAGAAAGTTAGGAATGAACATGTTGTGATAGTGACATGAAAAGACGACAAAAGTTGCATAAAGTCAGTCTGGACATTGACTGGTATCTGAGCTGTGGATATTTAACCATCATCGGCCCATACAATTTCTGTCAGTTTCTCTCTCTTTCTCTCTATGTATATGTGTGTATAGCTCATAGAGTTAAACATATGTACGCATTTTGAATGAAGAGTTAATGAAGTTGTTAAATAATTTATTTATTTTGGCCTGCATTTTCTGCACACCAGAAAAGGTAACACACAATTATCTCCTTTATTAGTGCGAGTCCCCTCTAAATGCACGTGACACAAATTGTAAATGTAAATTATTATTATTATGTGTTGTGTGTGTGTGGTGGTTGGGGGGGGGGGGGGGGCGGGCGGTGTCACTCCTTTGGGTCGATTAAAAAGGCAGACAATAGACAAATAGACAATTAGTAGACCAAAAACAGGAAAAGTGTAGTAGAAGGTAAGAAAGGGGGGGGGGGTAAAAACGAAAAACAAAAACGGAACTTAAATGAGATTTAATTTAGCACAAGAAGAGTGATTGAATTAACCCTTTTGCACCGGGATAACATTTCTGACTATTTGAAAGTTGTCGTAGCCAAATGCTCTATTAAAAGTATCACCAGTGATGTTTTTCAACATACTCTCTGTCATTTGTTGCATGTAGGCACATGCTATTGTAGGGATGCAGTGAGAGAAAGAAAGTAAGGAAGAAAGGAAGGAAAAAGAAGGAAAAGAAAGGAAGGAAGAATAAGAAAGAAAAGAAAGAAAGAAAGAAAGAAAGAAAGAAAGAAAGAAAGAAAGAAAGAAAAGAAAGAAAGAAAGAAAAGAAAGAAAGAAGAAAGAATGAATCGCACCATGAGTCATACGTGGTACTAACTCCTTTACTACTTTCTCAATCGACATATATATTTTGTCGTTATAATGTTGACCTTTCTGGCACCCCGCTTTCCATTCCCAGAAAGAAAGAAAAAATGTCAGTACCCATTAAAGGCTGGACTCACTGGTGGGTGGAAGAATCAAACCGATCTCTTGTCCTCCACTAGATCAAGTCACTAACCAGATTATTTCAAATAGTGACGTTTTATTGTTTAAATGCGTCAGACATCACTTATATGGCAGCTCTATCGTAAATTATTCATTTATTTGGCTCATTTGCATATTATATAAATACAACTTTTTATATGATTTTTTTTTTTCTATGGAGAGTTTAAACTATTTATAACAAGATATATCTCACTGTCAATATAAATGATAACATTATTTAATAAAATGAAATCTTCTTTTACTTTCCTTCCTCATCTGCCTTTCAGCGTCGAGAGGGGGGGGGGGGAGAATATAATTTGCGGTCTTTTGCTCTTCTGTTCGCCTCTGCTGCTGTATGTTTCCTAGTGCTTCTAATATTCAGTCGAACCACCTTGTTCGTGGTCGACCCTTGGGTCTGGTATTCTCACAACGTTTGTTGAAAGCTCGCTGTGTTGTGTTTTGATTTTTCTGCCTTGGTCACGTGGCCAACCCATTTATCTATTGTTTCTTTACATATTCTATGGCGGGAGCTATTCCTAGCTTTTTTTTTCCTCTCAGTTCTTCATTTCAGATCTTATCTCTCAGAATGAAATGTAGTTGGCGCAAAGAAATAAATTATTAAAACTAGAAAGTTGACATTTGTGAATGAGGTGTCAGAAGCGTAGCCAGTCACAGAAAGTATCAGTGCTAGATCAGAATCACAGCGTCTCCACCGAATATACCAGAGCTTCGCAAACTTGTCACGCCTGTGGTTCCCTTTCCCTGTTGCATATATCGGTGGCGACCTCTTCGCTGTCTCAATCGTATAAGTCGGGCAAACTTAATCTTGTATTTTTTTTTTTTTTAACGCTGGTTACTATTTTATGTATAGGAATATAGTTCAGTAACGATAAAGATATAAACTTGATTTTATGCTTAAAAAAAAAGAAAGAAAAAGGAAAAAAAAAAAAACATACAACATACTTATGTTTACAAATGTCATTAGTCAAATACAACTAGCTGCTAGTCTAATACATTAGCCGTTAGTCAAATACAACCATCTT